>PVJH01006566.1:70938-100782 GCA_004026705.1 Nesogale talazaci | reverse complement strand
GGTCCAGTTATGAAGATATTTTGTATTTTGAGCCTCCACCATTCTGGAGGCTGTCATCTTTGATTGTGACTTGAACACTTCAGGTACTATTTTACTACATTTTGGATCATCCTAGGACCCTTTATTATAAGAAAAGACTTGGCCATGCTTCTGTATTCCTTACTAGCTTCGGAAGCCCTTGAGTCTTGCAATCATATTTTATTCAACGATGTAACTGAAATGTCTGCCCCATTTGCACACAGCATAAAATTACTGATGGGATTAATAGATACTAAGAAAAATGCTGAAACCTTGGTGAACCTCATAAATTTCTCATTGTACCAACATATCCTTATATTGCTATCATATACATATTAGTCAGGACTCTTGACCAATAGTGGGAAGAATGAAACTTCTTTTGAAATCAAATTAAGTGAAACAAGAGTCCGGTTGCAGTTTCATGTTCTGCCAGGGTGGATCTTGGGTGGCTGGCACCAGGGATTTAAAGACGTTTAAAGCTCTCCACTCCAAACTATGGCCTTTGGGTTTCTTTGCACTCGGGTTTTTTTTTTTCTCTCTGTGTTTTCTCACCGGAAGTTCTATACCAAAGTTAACAGCAACACAACACAGAAGAAAGAACTTGCCTAAGTTTGATATGAATCATTCCGCAGAACTGCGATCACCTCATTTTGAAACTAGCGTCCACCCTTGAACTGTCCGGGGATAGAAGGAACCGACAGACGAACAAGCATGGCATGACTGGGGAAGAAGGCACAGGTCCTCCCAAGAGTGGGAAGAATAGCCCCAACATTTCATCAGTCCCACATCCCCACCCCAAATTCGTATCCACTTAGAGGCTAGGAAGCAACCCTGGTGGCATGGCAAGTTAAGCCTGGGGCTGCTAACCACAAGGTTAACAGTTCAAATTCACCAGGAAATCCACCAAGAAAGATGAGACTCTGCTCTAGGAAAGTGTTCGAGCCTCAGAAGCAGGACGGAGTCTCTCACTCTTGCCTGTCGGGTTGTTGTGAACTGGAATCGTCTCCCCAGCAGAGGGTTAGCTTTGGGTTTGGTAGAGGCCAAGAGGTAGAAAATGACTTTCTTTCTTGTAGTTACAGTGTTTGGGCAAGAAAAGAGTCCTGTAATTGCCCACTCAGCAGAAATGCTTGATGAAGTGAACGAGTCTCCCCTAACGAAGTTATTCCATCTTTCGGGGAATCAAGTTTTTCTTGGTCATTTTTGACAAGTACCAGGGACTTTAATTGAAAATTACTTTGGGACTCTTGCCAGACATTACAAATTGGAACTAGGCAAGCCCTTCTTCTGGGTCAGGAGTGCAACAAGCTGCATGTGAAATGTCATTACCCTGCGTGCATTCGAGGACTGTGCAGGTGGGAAGCTAAGTGTTGATTGCATATTTTAGCCCAAGAATAATTTCCTGAATGGCAATTTGTTCCTTCAGTTGATGAAACCGAGGTTTTCAACAGCAGTAAAATACAATCTTTCCAGAGCGTATTTCCGTAGCTTATGAAGATTGATTGTGCTGCTTAGTGAGGGATCCATTATTTGGTTATTTAGACCATGATTTATTAAAAAAAAAAAAGTAAAAAGCTAATGATTTCCAGTTAAGAAGGTTTTCCCCATTGAACAGACCTTACACTGCTTCTACTGCATAGGGCGGGGGTTGGGGTGTAGGGGAGCCAGCAGACGAAGGTCTGTTTTAAGGTTGGCTGTTAGCATTTTCATGGACCACGCCAAGGTGCCTCAGTTTCTCTCGATCTCAGGATAGCCTCCCTGAACTGCTCCCAAACCTGAGGGGGACTAGAATTCTAATGAGGCCATTGAATCAGAGGGATAGAGGTTAGTAGAAAACACAGAGAGTAAGAAAAGCCCGGGGAAAGTCAAAAGGGCCAGAGCTGTGAGGAAGAAATGACGAGAAAGAACAAAGGATGGGAAAGGAACACAAAGCGAGGAGGGACAGAAAGGGAGTCTCACAGGGTGGGACCCAGCAAGAGACTGAGCATAAAGGGTGAAGTTGGACGGGAAAGGAGGAGGGGCTCCCCCTTGTCCCTTTATGGGGACCCTTTATGTTTACTGTGCTCAGGGGTCAGTCCCTGAGTGCCTCTCAGCAGGAGGCAGACTCCTGATCCAGATCCCACCCAGCTGTCAAGGGAAGGAGCTTCTGTTGGGGCACCCGGTGCCCTAACAGCCCCTTTCAATACTACAAACCTAAAGTCTCTCTTTCCAGAAACACAAACAAAGAAGCAACCCCATGCCCAGATTTGAGGATTAAAAAAAAACGAAGCCACTAGGAGGGGCCTCGCTCCTGACCCGCAGGATATCCTGAGACCGTGGAGTCTGCATAAGACCCTCGCTGGTTCCTTGTCTGGGGACTGAACTGGATCTCTGCTCTGTGCGGTGGCACTGGCTGTGCCTGGTGTTCAAAGAAGAGCGAGGTCCCTCTCAAGCCTGCGGTCCATCATTTCCATTCACTTTGCAGCCACACGTAAGGCCCACCAGCCATTCCTGAGTAGGTGAGTCAGAGATCCCTAGAATCCCTAGGATATCAGCCTGCCTGTTTGCACTTGGAAACCCAGTACGCTGCTTCTCCTGTCTCGAGAGGCAATGCCAGCGGTGCCTCGGACCCTGTCCCTGAACAAAGAACCAGAGTACTGTTTGAGGAAGATCTTTTCTGCCCAGTTGCAGGGGAGCAAAGAAGTCCTTCCTTGTGGTCAGAAAGGAAATATTGGCACATGCAAATAAGTCTTGCCAAGCACAACTTCCCTTTCAACCTTGAAGGAAACTAACCCGCAGGAAGCATAGCCACTTGAGGGACAGAACACCCTATATTGCAGTGGTTCTCAACCTTCCCAAGGCTGCAGCACATCATGTGGTGGTGACCCCCCAACCACAAAATTATTTTCATTGCTACTTCATAGTTTCAATTTTGCTACTCTTATGAACCAGGTGACTCCCATGAAAGGATTGATTGATCCCCAAAGGGGTCGCAAGACCCACAGGTTGAGAACTGTTGTTTTATTGCTTCTCCGAGAAGGCGGTACCAAAGTCATGTTTCAAATTCCTTCTGCTGTCTTATATTTTCTTATTCTGGTATCTCTAGAGAAAATGATAGCCTCTCCCTACCATGGGCTCTATGTACAGAGATATAATTCCACAATCCATTCAAATCGTTCTTTTTAAAACCATGTATTTAGAAGGGAGAGGGACAGGGCCAAAGAGTTCCTGCCAGATAGCACTGTCTCATGGTTACCTCAAATAAATAGATATGCCCATAGTAATGATCAATGAATTTCTATTAGAATTCATGACCAGAGGAGGGAGGAGGTGTATGTCTGTCTCTGAAAAGGTAATTTCACTCCTTATAGGTAAACTGAGGTAGGGCAGCCTTCCCTTAGGGAAAATACTTTATGTTACTTACATAGACTCTCAATGGGAAAATCCAGTATTATGTTGCTAACCTCGCATTTTTGATGGAGTTTCTTTTCAGACCTTGGTGACCTGGCTGTGTGCTACGGGCTAGTTGGATTTTAGATTTTGTCTTTTGAGAGGTACAGCATGCTTCCTAAACCACATCAGAATGATGTGATTTGGAACCCCACTAAAGGAACTGGATTTAACATGAAACACACCTGTGGCATATTCCAAACTCAAAGTCAAGTTCATTGCCATGGAGTCAAGGTTGACTGATGGTGACCCCTGTGGGTTTCTGAGACTGTTAGCTGATTTTTTTGGAGTTAGAAAGTCCAGTCTCTCTCTCTGCTGGGGCTTCTGGTGGTTTTAAACTGCTGAGGACATGGATCACAGGCCAAAGGGTAACCATAGCACCACCAGGGCTCCTTGTTGCAGATGAAAGGAACTGGGATGCTCCGTTGCGCTTGAAACAGAAACATCCCAATGTAAGAAGAGGTTGGGGGTAATGGGGAGCTAATAATAATAATGGGTACAAGAATGAAGACGATGCTGTAAAATTGAATGTGGTGGAGATGGAACAATTCCTTTTAATATATTTAAACCACTGAATTGTAGGGTATATGAATTCTATGCCAAAAAACTGTTAAGCACTTAAAAAAATTTAAATTATTGCATTGTAGTTACAAATTTCACAATTAGTTGGTTTGCCATGGCTCTCTTAAGATTTGAATGAAACAATTTCTTTTCAAGAACACATTGGTTGTACAAATCGTGTGTGTGCATGAGTATATGGGTTTTCTACATATCAGAGTTCAGGGGGGAGGAAAAGAAAGGTCTGAGATCTAAGTACTAAGAAGTGAATTTTTATGGCACGGTTCCAGTTAGCACAGGCAACATTTAGCATGGACCACTCAGAGGCGACTGGCTGGCAGACCTGAGACATTCCTGTTCATTCTCGCTCCAGGGGGATTGAATTACTGATCTGCTAATGAAAAACGTAAAATCTGAAACACAATCAGGAAAAGGCCATGGATTCAGAGAGAGTGCATTGGCCTGATATCCAAAGATGAGAGTTCCTGTTCTTTATTACCCTTAATAGCTGGTGTTTAAGAATAAGCCTCTTTGGGTCCATTTTTGTGTCCCTACTGCCTAGTACCAGGGCCTTCTTGTGTGACTGCAGACTGCTCTGCTCAAAGCTGCCTGGACCAAGGGTGAGCGTGGTAAAGTGCAGTCTGCCCTTCACTTCCTTCTCTGAACTCACAGGGCCTGGGCTAGTGAAGACTCTGGGATCATCAAGCACAATAAAGGAAGTCCACAGACTCATCTTCTGTAAGCTACACACAGTCCCTAAGACTCAGCTTCTTCATCAATCAGTGTTGCAAAAATGTTTAACTCACAGGACAACTGTGATGTTGGCACTCTTTATGAAGTTCCAGTTGATGGCAAGGCCTAGTTGTCTTAGTGTTGCAGAACCTGCCGTACTTTGGTCACATCAGTGTGACCAAGTGAATCAAGCTTTGAAGCTCTCTTTTTATTTTTTAAAAATCATTTTATTCGGGGCTCATACAACTCTTATCATAATCCATCCATCCATCCGTCTGTCTGTCCATCCACCGAAGCTCTCTTTTTACATGACGTTTTTTTTTTAAAGAGCCATTAGTGATTCGGTGTTCAGTCTCGTCAGCCCAGCCCATGGCTGTTCTTTTCTTTAGTAAGCGGGTATCTTAAGAACAGGCTCTCTGAAATGATCGCTGCTTTGCAATGTTAGAAATATTTCAATGGTGACAGCTTGGAAATGCTTTGACTTTTAAATCCTTAAGCCAAGTAATAAACAAACCCCAGTGATTAATGTTTCCAGAAGGTACAATTAACATTATCCTTACAGCTGTTCGTGATATAATATCAAAATGAAAACCATGCATACACACAACACCTCCCCACCCCCACGCCCCACAAAGCTGGGCTGACTTTGTGTTGCTCCCCTCCCCCACCAATAGCTCTAATGTGAAGACATCCTTCATAAGACTTAACCAACAGTATGTCATCTGATCATCGTTTAGTCAAACCACAACCCTACTCCTGAGGCCTCTTCAGTTTCACTGACAGCATCTGTCATTTCAGTGCCTGCACATGTGAGCTGTGGCGAGGACGCTAGCTGGAGCTCTCAGGAACCTGGAATAACAATGAATCGCCCTCTCTCTTTTTAAAATGTCCATTTTAAAAAAAAGCAGGACTTCATAATCGTTCAAGAAGATAGAATTGCCTTCTCTCAGTTTTGCTTGTTTGTTTATTTTGATGGGAATGTTAACACAATTCAGAAAAAAGCATGGCTCTGGGAAAATGCCATATATATTATTGATTTGACTATGGACCTAAGATCTCAGATAGTGAGAATTCCTATGTACAGGGAAGGTAGTTTTAAGGAACAGAAAGGGGAAGTATAATGTTTTAAAAATGCTATAATCTTACCAGTCAGTAATTTATTGGCAGAGTACCATGGTAATGTATAATTTTATGAGAATAATAATAACTACCACTTGTGCTGTGCTGCCATGTGCCAGACACTGTGCCAAGTGTCCTTCGAGGCCTGGTCTTCCTTTGCTTCATGATGGCCCTCTGAGGAGATCTTGTGCCCATTCCTTAGCAGAGTGAGTGAGGGAGTGCACAGGGCCACAGCTGAGCACGGTGCCTAGATGCGCTAGGCCGATGCAAAGGTTTTGACCACACAGGAAATGGCCCTGCTGGTGGAACTGATGAGGACGCAGGAGTTCAAGACTCTGAAGAACTTGAGGATGAAAACCAGTATTCTGTGTCTTAGCTATCCTTGGCCTCATGCTTTCTTCGGCAGCGGATGAGCGCTGTGTGTGTGTAGTGTACTGTCTCATGGACATCTCATTGTGCCTCACCTTCAGCTTCATCAAAATGGCACCCCTCCTGAACTCGTGGTGAATTGTCAGGCCCTTCCCAGGCAGTCTGCCGACTCTCCTGCCTGTGCTGGCAGGACATCTGGGAATGGCCTGAGTCTTGTTAGTGAAGGGCAGGGGGCGGGGGGTGGTTGCTTTGATTTGGGACAAGTTAGTACCTTGTGGTGGATGGACTGTGCTTGCCAGACTGCCCCACTGGAGCTCAGGAGAGAGAGAGAGAGAGAGAGAGAGAGAGAGAGAGAGAGAGAGAGAGAGAGAGAGAAGGCCTAGGTGCCAGCTCTAGGCTGGCAGTGGAACAGTCAGCGGTCCCCGCAGCCCTCCTTGCTCATGCAGGGAAGTGAGGCTGCCATTTCTTTTCTGTACACACTCATCCTCCCGGGGGCATGTGGAACCGTCAGGAAAGATGGCTCTTTCTAGGAGGCGTGGTAGCTACCGGGTATGGGAACCCCCCACCTAGATTTCAAGTTTTCTTATTTATGTGAAAGAAAACGTTCTCTCATTATTCTTGTCCACACTGATCTCAGGTGAGGCAGGGCTTAAGTTAACAGAAATCCAAAAATAATAGTGACATTCCTTAAAATAATGGTACTCTTATACTGACCGATGTCTCCCTTCATCCACTTTTCTGTTGTCCACTCCCCTGGGAGGGGGTTATGGTAGATGTATGGGCCAGGGTCGAACCAGGCAGTCCCCTGGACTGGGTAGTTCCCTGGACCAGGTGGCCGCTTGCACCCCCTTTTGCATCAGCCTCACTAAGAAGGAGATGAGCAACCTGCTGACCTTTGTAACCCTTCCTCTGCCATTTCATCCAGCTTAGCTCCCTGAAAGACACAGCCCCTTCACAGAGCTTCTCTTTCAGAGCCAAGTCTGTACAGCCTCTTCCCTCAGAGTGCCAGGAGGCAGAGCTATGTTCTCACAAACCGTATCCTGACTCAGAACCTGCAGCTGCAACTTCAGAAAGCCTCATCCCCTTATCAATACATGTATCCTTGACTCAAGCCCTTTTATGTCCCACTGCCTCACTGCCAGGCATGGTTTCCCTGGCCTAACTCTCAGGTCTCAGGACCGCCCAGGAGCTCAAGATGCTTCTCTCTCTTTCTCTCTCTCTCCTGTCCTTACCCTTGCCCAAAGTCCTTCACTACCTCCAATAAAGCCTATATATTTGCATTTCATTCCTAACTGAACTCTGTCTCCTTCCTGTGGTTCCATCTCAACCTCTCAGTAGATCACTGTGATTGGTTCTCCCTTTCTCCCCTCACCTCCTCTTACCTTCCTGGTATCGTTACCCTTTTTATTGGTCCTGAGGTCCTGGATTCCCTGTGTTTCCAGCTCTTATCTGTTTTCATGTACATGCTTTGGTCTAGTCGGATTTTTAAGGTAGAGTTGGGGTCATGATAGTGGGGCAGGGGGTAAGGAAACATTAAAGAACTAGAGGAAAGCTATATGATTCATCAGTGCTATACTGCACATCAAGGGTTCATGAGGGCGGGAGGGGAAAGAGTGAGGAGTTGATACCAAAAGCTCAAGTAGAAAGAAAATGTTTTGGAAATGATGGCGACATATGTACAAATGTGTTTTACACAATGGATGTGTATATAGATTGTGATAAGAGTTGCCTGAGCCCCCAATAAAATGATTTTAAAAAATGGCACCCAAGGCTCAGCTAGCGCCTGTCAACTCGAATCTATGCTTATTTTCTGCTTTTTAGAATTCACCTTGCACTTGCAGTTTTTCTGGAAGTGTCCATTAAAGTGTGAAGCATGTGAATTCTGGGTCTTCTAGATTTGCTTGCTTATCTGGTTCTATCTGACCACACTCGAGACTCAGTTGAGATGACGCTTCCACCAGGAAGTCTTCCTTTCCCCCTCACTCCTCATTTTTCCTTCACCTATGTTTGAGCTTCGTGGGGAACTGAAAGATTCTGCCAAGTTGTCTCCCCCAAAGAGATGTCTAATGTAACTGCTTGCTACACAAGGCATATGACTATACTTGGAGGTCAACTGAAGCTGGTCAGGGGTTATTCTCCCTAAGGGGTATTAGCCATCTGATCAATAAGGCTGTATTTCCCACCCCTAAGTAGGGCCCACTCCCTTCTGATAAGGCTAGTAGCAGACTGCTTTCTTATAGAAGAGACAGAGAGGTCAAAATCACCCAAGAATGATCGAGGTTAGGCTGCCATATTTGAGTCTAGGGTCCCCCTTCTTGTCACATGTTTTATATCTACTATAAAGTGACCAGATTTTACCTTGGTGAAGTGGGACACCACTGACTGGGTGGTGGTGGTGGTGTAGAGGGGGTATGTGTCAGAGAGGGTTCTGTTGAGAAATAAAACTAGGACACTTGTAATTCTCTTTATATATTTATATATAGAGAAGCGGATTTAAAATAAGAAAGAAACAGTTAACTCTCTATAAAGCAGTACAAATTGTTTGGTGCAACTCACTTGCATGAGACAACTAGAAGACTGGCAGTCCTTCAAGTCTTGAGGGCCACTGGGTAGTCCTCTGTAGAGCAATTCAGGCTATCTGGTCACAGGCAGCAAACAGCAAAGCAGGTTACCAACAGTCAGCCAGATGACAGAGTCTAACAGTCCCCAGTTCAAGAGACGTATATCCCAGGAGCGTGGCGAAGTAGGGCTTGAAGTAACCTCAACTCACAGCTCCACAGTCCATGATTAGGTGTCCCACGGGTAGTGTTGCTTGGAGGTCGAGGAACAGGACGAACAAGGCAGCTGTCTGGTCCGAAGATCCAAAAGCAAGAGAGAGGGCGGGACTCGCTGAGCCCTTCATATCTCTGCCCTTCAATTTATCCCATGTGTTCATTGGCCGTGCCGGTCACAACAGACCCACCAATCTTCTGTGGCCATGTTGGCATAACAAACCTACCCACCAGAGGGTATATTCCCTTCCCATTCTCCTGCTGTTCTCTAGTTTATTGTGTATTATTTCCAAAAATCAGGACTTTTTAAAAAATGCTGCAGGACACAGGAAAAATTGTTTAAAATCAGGACTGTCCCTTCCTATAATGTCAGTGCCCCTAGATCATTCATCATTCTCCTAACCTATAGGATAACCCCTTCCTGTGATGTGTGTCTTTACCTGTAATTAGGGGCCTTGCATGACCCCAAAAGATAGATAAGGTTTGGTCAGAATAAAGGAGTGCTCTCGGCCGCCTCTCTCTCTCAACTCATGTCCCTCTCCTCCCTGTTCCTCTTTCCCTATGTCCTCTCCACACCCCACCCCCACTCCACACAGACCACTAAGCAGAGCTGAGGTGAGCATGCTACTATGATATGTATTATGTATATGTATGACTATTATTTCTTCCTTTCTCATGCTCTTTATGACTTTACTATAATAGACAATTATCACCATGCAAATGTTTCCACCGAACTACTGATGTTAATGTTGGAGGCTGGTTCTTCTGACAGAGCTTCTACAGCAACCTCCTGACCTTGAGCTCCATTGGTCAAAATTGTTTAATCACTGCTTCCTCATGTGGGTGTCTATTTGCAGTTACCTAGTGCTGCTATAGCAGAATTTTCACACGTGGATGGCCTTAGCAGGCAGAAATGTATTAGCTCATAGTTGTGGAGTTGGACTGAAGTGAGTGTCTTGGTGCTAGGGGACCCTGAATTGGTTCTCTCTTTCCTGGTTTCTTGGAGATTTCCAGGTGCCAGGACACCTGCCTTCTCTCCTCTCTGTTTCCCTAACCTGCATCTTTTCTATCTGGTCAAACATTGTCTCAAAACCCTCACCCTTCACTAACCGAGCCTCAATCACATGATGAAGACCACCCTTCCCAAGTAGGATGATAGCAACAGGCATTGAAGGTAGGATTTGCAATACATATTTTGGGGAGACCCAATTAGACCAGTAACAGGCCTTGTTTACATGTTTGCTTTATGCCTCTATAACACAAGCTTGAGTATGTTGAGAGGGAGGACAGAGACTGAGAAGTCACTCTGACGGGGTTCTGAGGAGGGTAGACTGTGCCAAAGGGGGGAAAGCATAGACTCATCACTAAGGAAGATACAGCTCTTGGTGTGTTTAGGTGTTCATGAAATTACAAAGTCAGGTTGGTGATTGGTTTTCTTTTATACTTTTTACACTTAAAGAAGATGATTTTTTCCCCTCACGGTATTAGTGTTTTTAACATCTGTGTTGAGGGCTTGTTTTTGGTGGGGGAAAATAAAAATATTGGAGCTTTGGGGGTAGAAGATTAAGCTGAGAGCATTAAGTGGAGTATTAGATAAGAACAGTCACCATGCCTAACATGATGTGATTGGACTTTTTTTTTTTGGAGCAAGGACTTGTGAGGCGAATTGAAGTTTCTGATGTGAAAATGGAGTTCTTGCAGGCTCAGGCTAGCAGATAGAGCCATGCTCAGCTGCCAGAGGGAACACAGGCCTATTCAACCCCACACAAGGTTTCTTTCCAGCTAAAAGCAGGAGGGTTCCTTTGGTCCAGAACAGGACCACATAGCTCTCATACCACAGTGTACATGGCCCTAAAAACCTGGTGGCCAAGTACTAAGCTGAGAAAAATTTGGGCCAGAGTCCTTTAGAACAGAGGGTTCGAGAACTAGAACATGAGACGCAACTGGAGACTGAGAGGAAAGATCCACAGATGCCCATGAGACCTCAGATCCTCACGTCCTCCCCAAAGAGGGTCATGTGGTCCCTGCAGTGCCTTCTAACTTAGCCATATCACACGGGTAAATGTCTGTACCCTCTGAGTCCTTAACATAGCAAAATGGGACAACCAAGACTTAGAGGCTCGTCATGTCACCCCAGGAATGTGAGAAGCCAAGGAGTCTGCTTAAGGGCAGGGGCCCTGACTTTATTGACATGTCTGTGGAAGGAAAGGAGCTGTCCCATTGTTTTGTTTTCACCAACATGGAAAATAGCGTTAGCTACTTTTCTTATGAGAAGGACATAAGTGGTATGTATTTCAGAAAATTTACAAGCATGTAATGGAGACAATGAAACCCATCTCTAATGTGGCAAACAACCAGAGGAAACTTCTGCTACCTCTCACATGTTCAGTCTTTTTTTGCTAGTAAATACACATACCTGAGTAAATATCTGTATTATATAAAACCCATAAACTAACTTGCCCATCTTTTCTGTGTGTTGCGCAATCTCTGGGTTTCGTGTGTTGTTGGCAGCGCTCATGTCCTGACTAAGGACAACCCGAGCCCACTACTTCCAGACCACAGGCTTCATCCCAGGCCACAGGCAAGATTGGTTGCTTATTGAGTCATTTGGTCTGCAGGGGTTTCATTGGCTGACTTTTCAGGAGCAGATCTTTGATCCTTTCTTGCTAGTTCATCTCAGTCTAGAAGCACCATTGAAATTTGGTCAGCATCATAATAGCATTGACCAGCACAGGAACCCCGGCCTCCTATATGAACGGTGAGAATTCTACCACTAAACTATCAATATAGCACTGTTTTCACTTAATGTATGACAAATACCTTTTTATTTCAGCGAATGCAGATCTGCAGCACATTTTAATGACTTAGCAGTGGTCCACTGTATGGGTATACCATGAATGATTTACCCAGGTCCTGGAGAAATATCTGTGGCTGATGAAGGAGTGAGGAAACGGAAGACATGAACCAAGGTGTTCTAGTAGTCTTAGATACCACCTATGGGCCTCAGGAAGACAGAGCTAGTTCTGGGAGCAGGTGCTTTTCAGTATTAGCCATGCACTTCTTTTGGTGATACCCCACTAGCCCGATAGAACCAAAACAGTCTGCCTGAGGGCAAGGACTATTTCTCTTCTCCCTGATTCACAAGCCCTTGTAAGAGAAAGGGTCTCGGGTGTGTGGTGGTTAGAGTTGCGCTGCTAACTGCAAGAACAGTCGTTCGAAACCACCCGCTGCTCCACAGGAGAAAGACTTGACTTTCTCCTCCCATAAAGAGTTCCCGTCTCAGGAACCCACGGGGCCAGTTCTGCTCTGTGCTATGGAGTCTCTATGAGTTCGGGTTACATTGATGGCATTGGGTGAAAGGGAAGGAGGATTCCTGGTGGTGTCGGAACTCACTTTATCTCCAGAAATTCTTTGGAAGTAAGAATCACCAGACACTGGGATATCGTTTCTGGAACTGAGTATCTTAACAAGCTAAATTCGCATCACCTTCCAAAGCACAGTTTTACCCAAAGGACAACATGACAATAGATCCACTTTGAGGCACAGTGATCTCTTCATACTTGACAGCTGTCTGGTGGAGGCTGTTGTAACTGTGGGAGCAGAGAATCAAGAGGTGAGAAGGAGAGGCCAGATGAGGACGTAAACTTCAGAGGACCCACCTTTCGAGGAAACACAGTTGTTGGTGGGTGGTACCAATGACCGAGGACGGGGAAGAGGCATCTGAGGAACGTACCTGGACATTTCAAGTCTATCATCCTCCTGAATCCTCAAATTATCCTTCAAGTCACTCTCCTGTTTATATCTGAGAAAACAAAAATGAAAAAAATCAAGTCACTTCCAAGACAATTCGATTCCCAGCTACAGAATTGAAATTTATTTGTACCCTTGTCTCTTTGCATGTTCTATCAGACCAGACTGAGAAATTTAGAAATGTTCCACAACATCTTGAAATTTAAAAAAGTCGAATTAAGATGATAATGTTGAGAGTGACATGTGTCAGAAAGTCGGGACTAATTAACAGTCCATGTGGCTAGAGCTTTACTGCTCATGGGCCACACTGGCTATGGATCAGAGTCCTTAGTGCGCCTGCCTTGAGTGTGCAGCCAAAGAAGGAGATGCGGGTTTGGACCCAGCTTCTGTGGGGCCCTTCTCTTTTCTGTGCTCAGGGATTTCACCACAAGTCTTAGAACCGCTGTGGGTCACAACCCCTTTGGGAGGTCAAATGACCCTTTCACAGGGGGCGCCTGATTCATAACAATAGCAAATTTACAGTGATGAAGTACTGTGGGGTGGGGTGGGGGGGGTGGGGTTGGTCACTACACCATGAGGGACTGTATGAAAGGGTAGCTGTATTAGGAAGGTTGAGAACCACGGGGCTAGAGTCTAGAACAGATCCACCCTGGGCCGGGGCCTCATGGGGCAGTTGGAGAATATAGACACAGAGTCCCACCTTCGTGTTTCTTCCTCCTTTCTTTTAACTCTTTCAGGCCAGGATTGATGCGCTTTCTTAGGAAATAGTTGAGGCTTTGTGACACATGCGTCTCTGTCACAGTGACTCTGTCTTCACTGTCCCCCAAAGCAGGTATAGTCTGAGCAGCTAGCAAATGCCAGACACTCTTGACAAAGGCACTGAGATGCAATGGGGAGCGGGCAAACTCATGGCTCTGCCATGGCACTCAGGGTATTGGGAGGAGCAGGGAGTCAACACTGGAACTCAGGCACAAACAAGCTGTTTTCAGGTTGCCCAATGAGAAAAAAATAAACAGGGCCATATGATGGAGAATAGTATGGAGAGGGGGTGGGGGGAGGTGGGGACAGGGACTGAGAAGGCCTTTGAGGGGATGATGCTTTCATTGCGGCCTGAGGGAGAGAAGAGACAATGGATGGAGGGCACAGGGGAGACCACAAGTACAGGTGGCTTCTGGGGGCCACTTAAGTGGGGTGATGACCCCCTGTTGTGAGGGGGAAGTGAGCTGAGGCAGCCAGGGCTCCAGTCCTGGGAAGCCTGGAAGGCGGGGTCCAGAGTTCAGATTTGAATCTCGCCCATATTGGGAATTTGTGAAGTGTCTTATGCTAGAAAGGGGGAGGAGAGTCCACCTCGGAGGCCCCTAATAATCTGCACCCCACAGTGGAAGCTGAGGACGATTCCCCCGAAGCTGTTCAGCGCATGACCCAGCCCACTCAATTACCTCTGCACACGAGTCCCAGCACCCATATGGAACAAATCTAGTCAACATACTTTGAGGAGTTATAAGATGCATATATTTTTCAATGCTTCTTTGAGGGACTATAAACTTTTAGTTTTATGATGACTTAATATCAATGCTGAGCCATAAACAGAGCCAGCTCTGCTTGATTAGGAAAGGAGCGACTTCATGCCAAACTGGTAATTCTTAAAAAGTGTATTTAAGTCTAATGCCTGGAGCGAGGAGCTGACTTTCCATTGAGCGTCAGCAGCTTTTTGTTGTTGCTGTTGTTGTGTCCCCTTTTGGCGCCCATTGAGGATCAGCCGGTGCTCTGGGAAGGCCTGGCAAATCTTGAGCCTCCCGTCTCACGGAGCCAGCTTTGTGATGTTCCAGCAAGGGTCCCGGGGACACTTGGAAACTGGTGCTCATGTCTAATGGGGCCCAAGAGGATCTGAGGGCTGATTTAGAAGCTCCCAGACACCGGGGATGCTCTCAGCAGAGTGGTGGGAAGGTCCCTAGTGGGGGGTAGTCGCTCATGAAGGTGGTGGTGGTCATCTGTGACTTTTTCTCCAGGATCTGCTGACCTCAATAGGTTATTAGTCACGCCCTAAGACGCAGGCTAGAGAAGGTGGCCGTGTTTGGTCCAGTGAAAAGGAGGGAGGCCTTTAGTGAGATGGGTCGACACAGAGGCTGCGTCCATGAGTTCGGGCTCGGACACGGTTGTGAGGAAGGCACAGGACGCACGGTGCTACCTTCTGTTGTGCACAGGGTCCCTGTGGCCTGGGGCTGATCTGCTGGTACCTAACAACGAACAGGATTGCACCTGCATCTGGGAACTAGGGATCCGGCGTGAAGGAGACAAACTGAGCTTCCATTCTGCCCCGCTCACTCACTTGGAGACTTCGGTGGGACCCGCCATCCCAGTGGCCCGCCCTCTGAGAGCCAGAGAGCACAGGGGGGCCAGGCCAGCAGCAGCTCATCAGACGCACTCTCCCTACGGGGTGAGCCCCTAGCGGGCTGCCTGCAGCTGAGTTGGCTTTGCCTGTGCAACAGAACCAGGTCTCACTAGGCCAGGACCCAGCTTCAGGGTGGCGGTCACACTTGAGCCCACGGATGGGTGCCCACTCTAAACTCAGACGCTCCCCCTCCAGGACTACCTTGACTAATGCCCTGCTGTGCTTCACAGGATTTCAGTGAGGCCACTTCAGAAGTCAGCCATCAGACCTTCCTTCCCAGTGTGGGCTCACTGGGGAGCACTGTTGAAAGCTGTCCATCATGAGCGACTTGTTGAATGCTTGAAATCCTGGTGATATAGCGCCCAGCGTGAGAGTGACATGCAGGCCACCACAGAACAACAAGCAGTGGAGTGATGAAATCTAGACAAGTACACATGTGCATAGAGATCCCGGGGGAAACGTACGTGGAACAGATTCACTGGTATATTTGACCGAGATTCCCCAGCCAAGGCTGCTACTTGGAGCCACAGAACAACTGCCTCTTCAATCATTTCCTCCAGTCTTTGCACTGCTCTCACCTCTGCAAATGCAAATTCATATTGTGTTTGTCAGAGCTGTTGTCTATTTATTGAAACCCATGGTTCTTCTTCTTCTTCTTTTTGTTTTGCTTGTTCTTGTGAATTTGGTGAAGGTTTACAGAGCAGTTCAAGTTTTTACATTCAAATGCAAGCCTCTCTATAGAACATAAGTTATCCTACTTCTTCCCTCTATTTTCTATTTTCCATTCATTCTGCTTTCCTGACACTTCTGAACTTCGCCCTTGGGTAAGTACTACTCCTTTGATCTCTACTGGCTGCTACATGATGCTGTGTGTACCTCAATAGTGCCCCTGTTTCCCTGCAGCCCTCGTTATTTTGGCCTGCAAATTGATCCTGGGTGGATGGATTCCGGGAAGGTTGACTAGAGGGTTTCACTGCTCTCAATCTGACCAGTCAGTGGGTCATTTTTGTGACTGCAGTCAACAACTCTCGACTATTATAAGGTGACTTGGCGAAAAGAGTTGGAGACAAAATATTGCCTTTGGAATATAGATTAAAACTCAGAGCTATCAGGCCTAAATCTACATTTCTTACTACCAAAGCCTTCATTTTCTATCCCTGATTTCTTGTCTGGACTATTGAAACAGTCCTGTTCTGGTGTCCCTGCTTTCAATTGCACCAAGACCTTCAGTAACCATGACCAGAATGATTATTCTGAAAGGTCTCCCCTCCTTCAGTCATCTGACTCCTCAGCGCCATAGGCCAAGCCAACCAGACTCGGGCTCCAATCTGACTTTACCTTGCTCTCACCACATTTGAGGGTGGTTACAGGTTTGAGGCCACATGAAATAACTAGTCACTTCCTGGGAGCAGTCTGCCTCAGTGGCCTTGTGTGAGCTCTTCCTTTTGTCAGGGATGTTTCCAGACCCCTTATAAATCCCGCTTATGCTCAAAAAATTTAGTAGAAGTATTCTTGGGTCTGAGTCATTCCTGAATACCAGGAAGGACATAATCACTTCTCCCTTGACTTCCCAACAACCTGTAGTTGGCTCCCTTACTTCAACACGTTATTCTTTGTCTCTTAGTTGTATATACAATTTGCATGCTTCTTAAATGTAATATCATTAAGACAGAGTCTGCATTTTTGTTCTCTTGAGGCAGAGTATGTTGTTGTCTGTCACTGAATAGATTTCTACTCCATAAGAGACAGTACACATTTATTGAATTAAATTAATTGGTAATCACAAGCCTTTACCATGTATGAGGTCTTTTCATTCTGTTTCCCATAATATTCTTGAAGCCATCTCATACTATACAGTTGTTCTTAGAGAGAAGAATTAGAGTCTCACCACCTACTTGAAAACTAATTCTCTCTATTGTAGTCACTTTCCTAATGCGATTGAAGAGTTATCATTTCTCCTCTCTCTACTTTCCTCCATTCTATTTGGTATCTTCATTCACTGACTTTCTCTTCTGCTAGTCAGACTGTAGCTACCCGGTTCATTATGTTATACCCAGTCACTGGCACCTGGCACAAGTTCAGTAAATCATAATTGAATGAATGAACATTATTATACTTTAGTCTTAGATTAATTCTACTTCCATCTATTCAAATCTTCCCCTACTTTTGGGGGACCAGGGACAAGAGCAGAAAGAAACCCTACATACCATGTTCCTGATTATGTAAAAATTACAGATCATGTTTAAAAAAATCTATTGCATACAATAATTTTTCTATCTCCCTATTTTGACAAATATGCTTTGATAACTTGGACTTCTCCAAATTCTGCACTGGGGTGAGGTAGCACAGGAAAAGCTGACTCTGGACCTGGGACCCTGGGTGTGCTAAGCTGCTTTTCCTCCCCTGGTCCCAGCTTACCCCTCACAAGGTCTTGTACATGCAAGCTGTGTCCATGCCTCACACAAAGTGCTCCCTTTGATCGCCGTGTGGCCATCCCTGGCACTTAAGGGTATTTGTGTTGGTGGCTGCCAGCTCTTGAGAGGATGGACTGAGAGAAGAGGTGGACAAAGGCCTGGAAGCAGGTCAGGGGACCTTTGTTCAGGTAATTCCAGGGCCTCAATTGCCAGAGCATGATCCAGAAAGGGAGATATGAGCTGTAGGTTGGCCTGTCTACTCCTCTGTACATGAGAGGAGAAGAATGACCAGAGGTTGGCCTTTGTGGTCTGAGAGCAGGGTTCCTTCATGGCCAGGTCCAAGGAAGGTGCTGCTCTGACTTTGTTTTCTGCCATAGAAGACTTACCATGGAAGGGTTGGATAAGAGAGGTCGCAGCACCACAGAGACGACTTCTACGCCGCTTAGTTGTTGGGGTTGCAAACCTATCACCAGCCCAGGAGAAGGAGTGAAGGAAAAGTTGGATGCATGTGCGTCAGACTTAACCCTGATATTCCACAAGGGCAATCATACACACATGGCAAGAATCTCTTGAAGTTGGGGAGGATTCCTGTTAGGCCACACGTGTGCTTGACTAAGTGATGCTCAAAGTTTTGTTATTTAGAAGAATTTCTGCCAGGCAGAACAACATCTCCTTTGAGTCAGGTGAACAGACGTCCTGCTTTTTAACAATCTGTCCCACGTTTTGTGGTGTTTTAAAATTAAATAAATATATTACAATACTATTTCTGCGTTCTATGAACATTTTTGTTGCTCCATTCGGACCAAATTTTGAATCAAGAATACCCCTCCCCCACTCCCGCTTGATGGTGTCCTGCTTAAAATGTGGTCACTTTACTTGAGGGACCCAAGGGTGATGATGGGAAGACCCAAGGGTGCAGCTGCTCCTGCTGTTGCAGTTCTCAGAGCAGAGGAAAACCAGTGGCTGCCACTTTAAAGGAAGAAGGAGATTTTCTGTAAGGAGGCATTCAAATGGACTCCTGCAGGCAGCTGTGACCAAGCTTTTGAAATATTTCTAGCCTCTGTTTTCCTGCTGTGAAGCCTTTCTAGAAACAGCTTCGGAGCGATGAGCTGTTTGCTATTCTGGGGCAGTGGGTGTGCAGATGAAAGGGCAGATGGGTTGGGGAGGAATAATTCCCCAAGCGCCCATAAAATTTTTGATCTTTGGCCCCTGCTGTAAAATGATTCTGGGAATGCTGGTCAGATGGAGGAGCCAAGCTCTGTGGTGCTGGGGCTTCTGTGACCTCTATCTGGGCACCTGGGGCATAGTCTTCCATCACCCAGGGCACCAAGGTGTGGACTGTCACGGCTCCCAGAGGCTCTTGAAACTTCGAAGCATTTCAGGGCAGATGACCCTGAGGACTGGGGAGATCTGATGAGTGAGTCAGGGGCCTGCCTAAGTAGTTGACTCAAGGAAGTAAATATTCCACCAATAATGTGGAGTTTTGCATGTGAATATGTTTTGACTGATGGTCTAATTCCCTTGGACTTAAGTGAGGGAAGAACACTTAACCATGAAAGATGGAGTCCACCCTGGACTCAGTCACTACCTGGATGAGTGAAACCCAAGGCCAAGCTATTGATTTCGTTTTCCAATCCAGAAGCCATTTGATCCAGAAGTTACCTTCCAGCTCATATGTGTGCCATCACCTCTTTCAGGAAGGCTGGTGTTTGAGGACAGAGCACTGGGGGTACAGTGGTTAAGACTTGCTCCTAGCCAGGAGGTGGGTGGCTGCTTTCTTCCAGAGAGCGGGAAGTGGGAAGTTCCATGGGGGTAGGGCCAATCTGTGCTCTGGAGTTGCTGTGAGCCCAGGCTGGGGTTGGGGGGGGGGGGAGGCGGTTGAGGGTCTGAGGAGTAGGTTTGGAGCTATTCTAGCATGCATCCTTTACAGTGAATTAATTTTCTGAACATTCTCCCCGTGTCCATCAGTTTGCCTTTCACCCTTCACTCCCACTTCTGAAGAGACGCGTGCCCATTGATCTTCAGAAGACAGTGTCCTTCATTCAGGTGGGAAGTGTCAGGCTTTGAGTTCGTTTCAGACTCTTAGCGAAGTTGCAGCTTGGCCACAGAAACTGTGTGATCTTGAGTGAGCAGGCACTTCTTGATCTGTAAAATGGTGTGAGAACACCCACTTACATGGACACTGGGAGCACTGAGTGAGACTGCAACTTTGGGTTTCAGATGGTGCATGCTTTCCCGTGCACAGAATGGTATTGCTCTGGAGGTCAGTGAGTCTGGATCAGCCTGCCAGTGGCACTGTGGTCCTCTGTTGGTTACTTTCTGAAAAGCAGAATATTTGGGAACCCTGAGGTTGCAATGCGTGTTGGAAAGGGACATGACCTCAAGGCAAGGAGGCTTGGCTGTGCTCCAGAGAAAAGCTCCAGTTCCAGAGATGTGGCCAGAGGCAGAGCGATTGAGGAGGAGGGATGACTCCAGGATGGGAGACAGCTGTGGTTGCAGTGGAAGGGGCTTGGGATTGGGAGTTAGATTAGACTGGGACTCTGTCTATCCCCAACCCCTCCCCTCCCTTCATGAAAGAATGCGCCCAACATATTAGCATTTATTATTTTGTTAAGCAAATAACAAAGACCCATTTTTCCAGCTTTGCTTTTAAACCTTCGTAGTACTACTTAAAGCTTAGTCGTACATATTTGAACAACTTTCAAACCTTGCCAAGCTCCTGGCATTTGTGCACAACCAGAAAGCAGAACTCTCTCTCTCTCTCTCTCTCTCTCTCTCTCTCTCTCTCTCTCTCTGTGTGTGTGTGTGTGTGTGTGTGTGTGCTCTTAGTCCTTAGGAGGTGTAAAGAGTGAAGGAAAACTTGCATACACGTGGGTCAGACTTAATCCTCTCATCTGGCTGGGCAGAAATAAATAGATGTTTAGTAAATGGAAGAGGAAGGAAAGGCAGGAAGGCAGGAAAGGGGGAGGTAGGGAAGAAGGAAGGAAGGAAAACAGGGAAAGTGGAAAGACCTGAAAAGAAGGGTGAAACTCAGCTCCCTCCTCTGCCACCTGAAACCTGGAGACCCAGTTTCCTGATTTTTAGAATGTGGGCAGTCATGGTTACCTCAAAAGGTAGTTAGGAGCATGGCTTGTGCGATATGTGTGTCTTAATCTTTGGAGTAATTTTTGTCTAACAGTATTCCCTGACTTTCATAGCTGATGACCGCACTGGTCAGAGCGGGCAAGAGGAGGCAAGACCACAGAAAGTGAACACAACAATCAAGACAAATGTTCCCGATTCCAGGATGAAATTATAATCACTGTGACCTTGAAAGCAATGCCCTCTTTTCTTGATGGCTTTTAAAATTATTTTATTGGGGGCTTATACAACTCATCACAACCCACACATTTTGTACATTTGTTTTCCTCATCATTCTCAAAACACTTGCTTTCCACTTGAGACCCTGGTATCCGCTCCTCATTTTTCCACTCGCTCCTCTCTCTCCCCTCCCCCATGAACCCCTGGTAATTTAAAAATTATTATTATTTTGTCAAATCTTACACCATCCAATGTCTCCCTTCACCCACTTCTCCACTGTCCGTCCCCCAGGGAGGAGGCGTTATGTAGATCCTTGAATCTGTTCCTCCTTTCTACCCCACCTTCCCTCCACCCTCTCTTTATCACCCTTCTCATCACTGGTGTTAAGGAGTTCTTCTGCACTGGAGTCCCTGTGTTTCCAGTTCCTCTCTGTACCAGTGTCCATCCTCTGGTCTAGCCGGATTTGTAAAGTAGAGCTGGGATCATGATAGTGGGGGTGGGGGAGTGTGCAAGAATGAGAGGAACATTGTGTGGTTCATCATTTCTACACTGCACCCTGACTGCCCCACTGGGGAACTGCTCCCAATCGGAACTCAGCTGGAATTTACCTTCCTTTCCTCAAGATCTGGGAAAAAAGAGGCCCATCAGGGGAGAATGCATGTCGGCAGGGTGGGGGGGGGGGTTGTTTCCTCCTTTCTATTTGATCTAGGAGACAGTCACTCCCCCCAGTGGCTCTCATTTTATATAAGGCTCTCATTCTATATTCTATATAAGGATGCTGAGAGCCACCTTGAGTCAAAATGTCCTCAGTCATGAAGGAAATGTTCAAGCTTATTTCACACACTTTGTTTTAAGACAAGACATTTAGCAGTTTTCTCCTATGTGAGAAGCACGCCAAGCTTACTAGCACGCCCTAGACTTGCTTTTCATGGTTCCGCCTCATGCTGAGCAAGCTAGTTATCCGGTGCCTGTTGGGTGCCAGGCACTGAGCGACAGGCTGATCTTAGGTCAAGAAGAAGACACATTTCTGGACCCCGAGAAGGATATAGTCTGTGCAGGAGAAAAATAAAGGGCAATAATAATAATAATAATAGTGATTGCTCCAACACAAATTCTTGACTTGCTATGACATAAATCAGAAACCAAATTAACCAGAGATACACAGAATACCAAAACCAAGCCCAAACTCGCTGCCATAGAGTCGATGCTGACTCCCAGTGGCCCTAGGGGACAGAGTAGACCTGCTCTGGACGGTTTCTGAGACTGGAACTCTTCGTGTGCCACCCCTAATACAGCTCCTCATGTTGTGGTGACCCCCCCCCCCAACCATAACATTATATCACTGTAATTTTGCTACCTTTATGTATCAGGTGACCCTGTGAAAGGGTCGTTTGACCCCCCAATGGGGTTGTGACCCACAGGCTGAGAACTGCTGCTTTATGGGAATAGGCAGCCCTGTCTTTCTCCCACAGAGGAGATGGTAGTTTCCAACTGGTGACCTTGTAGTTAAGCAGCCTGACCAGTAACCACTGCATACCCAGGTCTCCTGTTCCACAAAGTAGAAGCAGAAAAGAGAACAACACTTACCATGCTCACATTTATGCTGAAAAGGGAGTCTTACACATATCACATTGCTTATATTCCCTGCCTCCTATGATTCTGAGACAGGCAATATAGCTCTGTTTTGTATAGTAGGCACTGGAGGCACAGAGAAGTTAAGTATTTGGCAGAGGGTCATTACGACGACTAAGTGAGTCTCACATCTAAACTTTGTCCTGTCTACTATGCCACATTATAGTTCAATACTGTGCCTAGATAGACAAAAGTAAAATTTTACCTGTGTCTTTAAAAGCTTAGAGGTCTAGAGTCAGGAAAGTGATTCTATAGGACAGGGTAGAACTATGCCTGTGAGTTTCTGAGGTTGTAAGTGTTTACCGGAGTAGAAATCTCAGTCTTTCTACTGGCTGTGAACATGAAGCTTAGAGATGGCAGATTTATGTATAACCGCTATGCCTCCATGGCCTAATGAGTTGGCATCAACTCATGACCCTGAGAGAGAGAGTCAGGAGATTTAGGGTGAGACATTCGAGATAGGACTAAGTTTGGGGGCAGACTCCAGACAGCCAGATTTAGACTTTATTTGTAATGAGTCTGGAGTTCCACCCTTCAAGCATCAACCTCTTCAAGGAGGAAGTAAATGCTCGATGTGGGTTTTGGCAGAAGGTAGACATAGTTAAAGACCCATTGGTCTCCAGAAGTCCAAATTTGCCTTGATACCTATGTGACACTGAGTAAATTCCTCATCTGTAAAGTGTGAATATTATAGAAAATATTTACCTCATAGGATTGCTGTATTAAATCAAGTGCTATATACAAACTGCTGATCTAGCATGCAACCTAATAATGACTGTTAGATACTGTTGTTTTATCCTTTCAACCATGCAAAGATGGAGAGAAGTGCTGACCATCGCTTGGACAGTCTCCCTGCAGAGCAGACTTCAGCATTTGATTTGAGGGGGGTGGGGGTGGGGATGGGGATGAGATAGGGGGGGTGGGAGGAGGCAAGGGAGGGATTCAACACACCAGCAAACCTCTACATGTGTCTTGAGGAAGTTTCAGGTTTCTCATAGTTTTAAATGAAACAGCCTTTTCCATTTCCATTTCAGAGTGCTTGGCAGACAAGTACCAGCATGGGAGGAAGAACAGCCAGACACGCCTTACAATCCAGGATGGTGAGCCATTTGGGCTGGTTTCCTCAGGCCATGTCATCAGAAGAGCAGGATGTCCAGCTTGGGGAAGCGAGAGTCAATGAACCTGAGAGAAATCCTCTACGAGACAGAGTGACACATTGGCTGCGACCATGGGCTCAAACAGCGCAGGAGTGAGGAGGAGGGTGCAAGGCCAGGCAGTGTCTCATTCTGCTGTGCACAAAGTCTCCCAGAGGAGAAGCCAAGTGACAGCCACAGAGAAACAACAATACCAGGGTAATAACAACAATCACCAGTGCCTTAACGGCTTAAGAGTATGCAGTCCAGTAAGTCCCTGAGGCAAACAGTTCTGACAACTTCTAGCCAACCCATACCCAAACGCACCAAAATCGAGTCAACTCTAACTCATAAGAATCTTACACAGGATTTCTGCGACTTCCAAACTTGATAGAACCGACAGAATTATCTTTCCACCTCAGAGGACTGGGGGATTGGGACCACTGCCCTTGTGGTTAACAGCCCGACACCTCAGCCACAGCGCCAACTTCTTATTGTGTAATTTTGTCCTTTTGTTGAAAGAATTGAACCAACCCCTGCTTCCAGCAAATCCTGCAGCACAACCGTCTGCATTTTCTGTACACGTCGGTGCTAAATTAGTGAAAACTCTCAGACTTTTCTTACACTGAAGCTGAGTCTGACCTGTGGTGAGTCCACACAGTGTTTTGGGAGCTGTGAGTGTGTATGAAAATTGACAGCCTCATTTTTTTCCCTGGAACAGTTGGAGGTTCTTGAACCTCTGACCTTGTTAGCCCACAGTGTTACCATGCTCCTTTTCCTTGCACTGAAATAGGGGTAACTGAGACCTGAATACACCCGCTCTGACTCACCCACACTGTGGGCACAGAAGTCACACGGAGGAACGGATGGCATTCATAACCCCTTGTTACACGTGCCAATGAAGTACCTCACTGCGTGGAAGTCACACTCCTCCGGCATCCCAATTTTCTAAGAAGTCCCTAAGGATGCCTAGTTATGCAGTGAACTAAGTGTTGGACCCCTAGCCACAAGGCCATTGGTTCAAACTCACCAGTCACTCAGTAGGAGACCGGTGCCACTCCCTTAAAGATGGAATATCTCACACCCTGTGGAGCACATCTCTGTCAGAGAGGGGCGTCTTCAGTTGGGATCAACTTGATGGAGGTGGGCTTAAGGAATTCCCTTTCTTCCACATGGTCCTTGTCAGAAAGTAAGCCATCAAGCTGCGCACCAGAAAGGTGAGATGGCCCAGTGTCCCAGACAGCGGCCGTGAGTGAGGTGCACTGATGGGGCCTCAAACCTCAGGGGCCCGCACAGGAGGGAAGACGCTCACCAATGGAAAAATCATCCCTGTCCTCTTCCAATAGCCACCGGTGTGAGTAAAACCTGCATTGTGATGTTGGTGCTTTCCCAGAGTTGTAAGAGTTAGGTGGTTTTGTACCTACTTGACCAAAGTAACATAACATGTTTTGTTTTGCCATTTGAATATTTAACCTTATTGTTGCTTTGGGGTCCCCTAGCCCCCGATAGTCAGGTTAACACAAGCATGGGCAAACTGGAAGGCTTCTGCTCTGCCTCTAAGCTTGTGATAGCCATCAGCAATGTAGCAGGAAAGCAGGAACTCTGGCGTGGCCCAAAGCCCTGCTCTGTGGTTTGGCAGGTCCTAGACTCCTGTCCACATCCCTCCCTGAGGGCAGGATGGATGATTAGTACAGATCTGGCTTCCTCCGTGCAGCTCATGCAGAGCGCAGAGGCATTCCCAAGATGCCTTGCTCTGTGCAGGCCTTTCTGATTACCGTGGCTTCACTTGGCCCCTGATTAGCAGTGAGTATCAGATGGGGCCTAGACAATATCACCATAGCTATTTGAATAATAAAATCAAGTTATTCCATCATTTCACTTTTCCTTTGAGGGGGAGAAAAGTTTGGAATGCAAGGCCTCTCCTGTTTCTGATGTCTCTATCACAGCTTGGCTCCCAAGGTTAAATGTTTTGGATTACAAAATGTACATTATATGGGGGTCTTCCTATAAATCAACAAGGCAGGTATGTTAAACACAGAAAAATATCTACAGCTGTTCTCTTACTCATCCTGCTTGTTATTTAACTCAGCCTGGGCCCCGAGGAACATTTTTAGTTGTACTGTCAACAGTTTCAAAACAAAGAAGAAACTGCAACTGGCAAATGAGGAACCCAGCTGGCCCTCTGTTTAGGCTCCCACTGCATATACTTTAATCCTGACACCTGCAAGCGATTTAATCAGGATTTACAATTGAACATGAAGGATGAGGGGTCTACAGGGCTGTGTTCTTCGTGTTTGGATTGCAAATGATGGAGAAAAACTTTGTTATCGGATGTTGTAGTTATTTGAAGTTGGGTGCCCTCTAACCCATGGGGAACCCAGCATCATTTATCACTCCCCAGAAAAACCTCAGCTCAGGCAGACGCAGGCCCTCACAGCCTAATGTTCTGTTTTTTGCTTTTCCTATACCCTAAAGTAAACAAACTTGGAATTTATGAACAATGAGAAAAATAATATCCATGGAGCACATGGCAAGAGGAAGTTCGAAGTGAAAGAATGAAAGCACGGTCTTGATGTAGACACAAAGGAAAATGGAGATAAGGACGCTTGTGCCTAAATTCTGGGCCAGGCCAGCCGCACGACCAGAAGGTCTCTCCTCCAAGACACACATCTTAACAACATTGATGAAAAAGGATAAAATGCTGGGCCAGAGCAAAGCAGTGGTGAATTTTCCCAGCACAGCTCTAATGTTTACAGTAATTTGTGAATGAATAAATTGCCTAAATGAATAGATTGAAACACTCTAATTTTGGAATTATAAACATTGATTTAGTAGCCACCATATGGAACATACTTACTGTTAGCTCAGGACTGTCTGCAATGTGATTGAGAAGAGCCTAGGAGGTAGCAGTGGATCACGACTCACTGAGGCCCTCTCTGTTAAAGGCTTTGGGAGAGACCAAGATACAGAAAACAGGGAGCTTCTAGTCTACTGAAGAGAGGAAAGGATCTGAATAGGAAAACAGGCTAGAATAGCGATTTGAAACGATTTCAAAGAAGGGCTGATGGCCCTCAGAGTAGAACAGAAGCTTTCTGAAGAACTTGGAGGCTGAGTTGGAATTGCCAGTAGGTCCCAATATTTTTTTTAGTACAGAGTCTCAGATGAGAGTCATTAGATGTTTGACATTTAGAATCCATTAAGTGAGAAATGTTTAGCAATAAGTTTATGTGAGTTCATCACCATTGGATAAGGGTTTACACTCACCACCCCAGCAACTTTGGCATACATTTCAAAAACTAGACAAATGGATAGAAGACACACATTGATGTAGAAGATATATGTGCATGTGGGGTCATTTCTCTGCCTTGTGATCATTTTATGATGTTAATTCTGGAATCTGAGGCCCACAGGTGAACTCAGCTACAACCTGAAGATTGGCAGTTCAAACCCACACAATAGCAGTGCAGTAGCGAAGCCCCCACCTCCACCCCTTGATGGTCAGCTCTTGTAAAGACTGGCAGTCCATCTGGGCAAGTTGGGCTATGTCTTCCATGGATGCTCTCAATAAAAATGCACTCAGTGGTATCTAACAACAGCTTTTAGCATGAGGGCAAATGCCCAATGGCCCCTGCAAGTGCTTATACTATGCCTTCTGAAATGCTTTGGGGACATTAAAAACATGGGAGTTCAGTTATGGATTCCATGACAATTTTTCCCTTCAACTCCACCAACAATTCAGCACCAACCACAGTTACTATTTCTCCATCGATCAGTTTCAATGTGCCTAGGCTATGGCATGGCATAAATTCAAAGGAATCCAGTGAGTAAAGCTAAGAAAGATACCTGTTACTCACTCAGGTAATACTGCCACTGTGCATTTGCATTTCTGAGGCTAAAAGTCTTTCTCCTGTGGAATCGTTGGTGGGTTTGAATCACTGGCTTTGTGGTTTGTAGCCCAACATGTAGGCCACCAACAGTGAGCTCTTTGTTGCCTGCTGTGGCAGTCACCTAATCTGGTGTCAATTTGAGGATTAAGAGTGTAGGGTTGGAGTCCAGCCTATCAATGTGGAGGTGGGCAATGAGACCTCTGTGTGGGCATGGCCTTATCCTCTGAGAATTCTGGGAAATCTGGTATTTCCTTCTTGGAGTCAGGAGACACTGAAACTCTCCCTGTCCAATTCCTTGGAGACTTTTTATGGACAATGTTTGCTGTCTGAGAGACTTGACTGATAAGGCTGGCTCCCTGTGAGACATTCCCAAAGACAAGTCATATGGACCTACCCTGATACAGCCAGAAACCTGGACTCAGAGAAGCCAGATGGAAACTCCTGCCAGTGCTGAGATGCTGACAACACCAGTGGATCTAAAGACTTCCTACCCACTGGCTTCCAATCACTCTGCATTTGGCATCTTTGCTGAAGTAGACTTTATAGATTGGTATCAGACATATCTGCTATCATCAGACTTATGATCTTAGACTGGACTGGGTTGGGATATTTTCTCAATATTCAATTGCTCTTGTAGATAAAACTCTTTCTTATATACATAAGAGTTTCTATGAATTTGTCTCTCTAATCTATCCAGATTAACACACCTGCCATGAAACCTGGAATACTTTCTATCAAAAATTTCTAGACATTAAAGAAACTAGATGCTTTTCAAAGGTCACCATAGATGTAGACTCCATCACCTTTCGAGAAGTTCTTATCTAAACAGGGGAAAAATAAATGCACATTTTTGATTGTTAAAGTAGCTTGTTTTGTAAAATTAAATAAATAAAAATACAGAAAAACAGAATAAAAGCCACCTATGAGTTTGCAGTGATTTTTTGGCCTATATTCTTCCAGATTTTAATGTGATAGTCTAATATCTCTGCATCTACTGGGAAGTCTAGTAAATGCACCCATTATGCAAATTTACCCAGCAACCTCTAAATTCAGTGAAGAAATTAAAGAATTCTAGCACCTCTTCAATAGGAAATGGACCAAATATCTGAGCAAAAACCTACTGATGATTACCGATGATTAAAATTCAAAGATGGGAAACAAAGGGGAAATGTCAATAGTTAGAAAATATGGCTTTGGTAATAGACCTGAAGCTGGAGGTTGTGTGATAGAATTTTGCAAGATAAAAAAACCATGAAGGGCAACTGACTATGAACGTAGACCTCACAAGATGGAATACATGGGAACCAATTTGGCCAACTGTGGAAAAAACTATCAATTGCTCACCTGAAGCTTCAAGGTAAAGTTGAAGAAAATGAAAAAAAAAAAGGTCCTCAAGAGCCCCAATAAAACCTTGAATATATTATATCCCTCCTGAATTTAAAGACCACCTCAAGCACAGATTTGATGCAGTGAACACTAATGACTGAAGACCAAATATAAAGAACACCATGCATGAAGAAATCAGATACTTTACAAGCTTAAGTCAACTCATAACCACTCTACTGAATAGAATAAAACTGCCCCCTCTGGGTTTCAGAGGCTACAAATAGTTATAGGAGTAGAAAGTCTCATCTTGTTTCAATGGAGCAGATGTGGTTAGTAGACAGACCCATGTGTAACTCGCTACACCACCAGCGCTCTTTTAGACAAGTAGGAAAGAAAGCAAAAATTAGAGTGGATGTCAAAGATACTCTGAAACATGCTTTTGGATGTAGAGTAGCTAAAGTGAATGGAAGAAATGATTAAAAAAAGAACTGAATGGAAAATTCCCAAAGGCAAGTCAAATAGATGAACCATTTAAATAAAATGTGTTAAGAACTAGAATTAGAAAACCCAAACAGAAGAATATTTTTTGGCATTTCTCAAGCAGAAAGAAGTCAGGAAACAATTCAAACCTTGATTTGTCATATTGAATGATCCTATAGGCTAACTATTGAATTCAAATATTGAGTATAGGCATCATCAAACGAAGATGGGAACAATAGAATCACTAAATCGAAAGAATCAAGAACCAATTATATTAAAGGAAGACCAAGCAGAACAAAAAGCACTCACCAACAAACAACGACACAGGAATTGGTGGAATGCCAATTGAAATACTTCAAAACAGTGATGTGGCACTCATTAATATCTGCCAAGAATTTTGAAGGAGAATTATCTAGTCAACCAACTGGCAGAGATCATATTTGTGCTCTTTTCAAAGAGAGGTCACCCAACACAATGTGGAAACTATTGAATAATATCATTAATATCACCTGCAAATAAAATATTCTCCTTGCCACC
>PVJH01006566.1:0-70838 GCA_004026705.1 Nesogale talazaci | reverse complement strand
ATTTTGGGGGGTCAGTCGCATTGCTTCCCTACCATGTGACTCCAGAAATGTCCTCTGTCACTGTCTGCTTCAGTAAGGAGACAGTGTGATATGTTTTGTTGTTTGCCCAGTCCTTTCTGTGACGCACAGACCCTTTCTGTGACAGGGACATAGTCCTCTGAGTATGGTGGGCCAGAGTGGGTACTAGGTGGGCTCTCTCTTCCTCCCTGCTCACCTGTCACCTTGTGAGTGTGGCATGTTGGCTCTCCCCCCTCCCCAACCTGTTCTCTGCCATGCCCACTTCCAGGAAGGGGATCAAATTGACTCTGGTTGTATCCGAACCTATAACTCTCTCTTTTCATGCATCCTTCCATGTGTTCACTGCTGTCCTCATGATTGGGTGCTTCAAGGTAGGATCTGCAACGACTTCCATGGAGACAAGACCGGAACTCTCCCCCTGGGTCGGTTAGTGCCCTATTCCCTCTGTTATCCTTTAAATTTTGAGCTTCCTTTTTCTCCCTCCCCCATCCATCTTTCTCCCATTACTATGTTGTACCCAACACATACCCAACATCCCCTCTCCTTTCCCTAAATCTCAGCCCAACTGTTATGATATAGGAGGCTTTTCTTCTATACCTACTGTGCTGGTTACACTTACTGCAGGGGACTCATACAGTACTTCTCCTTTTGTGATTGACTAACTTCACTTAGCATAATTTCCTCCATGTCTTCCCATGAGAAGATGTGTTTCATGGGCTCTTCAGTGCTTTTGAGTGAAGCATAGTACTCCATTGTGTATATGTGCCATAGCTTGCTGTTCCACTCATTTCAGCACCATCTTGACAGGCACTCCTATAGAAATCTTTTTAATCCTGCTTTTTAATGAATATCTAGTAGTCAATCACATAACCTTACCATACATTACTTAACCAAACTTTTGTTACACACACATTAAAAAAATCTTTTTAGTAAATGTACTATGTACTGATGGATGTTTATATACTTAAGTATATAATTTTATACTCATCTTTATAATTCTCTTCAATACAATGAGGTTTTGATTTAATCAAATATCTCAAGTTCTATAGTTTAGTACTGGATTTTACCCTCTCTTTGGTTCTCTTCCAGTTTCGGACACTGTTTTCTGGATTTGCATTTAGCTATTGACAAAAATCCATTAAATGAAAAGTCACAGGAGTAGAAACCCCCTCCTTATCCTCCTCTTATCAAAAGTGGAAGAGAGCATACTGAACTTGTAAGTGCTGGATGGAAGCAGACTTTGAATGTAGAACTCTGGGCCTGGGTATCCAGGAATGCTCAGATAATGGCATATCGTACCATACTTGGAGCTTGAGAAGCTGGGACTGACTGGGATCTCTCTGGAGGTTTCCATTCATCCCCAGTGGCAAAGACTGGAGGGAATTAGAGATCAAAGATGATAAGCCACACCTTCTCACTTCCTTCTCTATCTTCTGTAGCTTTCTGCACCTGAAAAGCTGCCATGTCAGGTGGGCATCTCTGCCTTCTCAAGTGTCATACTCCTATCTTGATATTTGTACATTTGTTTGGCTGTTAGTTTTTGTGAGTGAGAAAGAACAGTAAGCTTAACTTTTCAATCCCCTTTTCTTTTTCTCTCAGTGTTCTCAGTTTCTCCACTCTTGACCTTAGCATCTTCTTCCAACACTCCTAACCCCTCATCCCATGCCTCTCCTCTGCCTTTCCCATCTCTGTCTCTTGCCCTTAGGGTTCCTTTTCCATACACATCTTTAGCATAGACTTCATGAAATCACCCGCTGTACTGCCGCTTTTCTTTTCCCTCTAATGACTGTGACAGGTCTAAGAATTAGCACTCAAGTAGATTAGAATCCCAAAGAACCTGCTGTGTCTGTGAAGATTCTATCTTCAGATGCCTCCTTGCCTTATTTAGGGCGAGTATCTTCAAATTTCAGTAGCTATGACCAATCTGTTAAGTTATCCTCAACCTTCCACTAGAAAAAGATTCTTATTATAATTCACCATGTAATTTATTGCCTACACAAGAGCTCTTTGTAGCAAAAAGAGGTGCTACTATTAATCATGCCAAGACCACAAGCATAAACTGGGACAGTCCCCAGTAAGCCCAGATATGTGGTCACATGATCTTAATTTAGCCCTTACTTTTGCGCCCTGTTTCTCTGTCCACAGACCCACAAATAGAGCCAAGAATGAACTACAACTGTAGCTATTTGAAATATAAATTAGCAATTGGATTAAATCAGAGTAGCATCACACTACCAGTAAGGAAAAGATTGGTTAAACTAACAAAATAATACAAAGATTTGTGGGAGAAAAATCTAGGAGAAAAACACACATGCACACACACACACATCTAGTGATTTAACCAGTCGGTGAAAGGATTTCTAGATGTCGACACTTTAGTACTTTACTTTGTTTCCAATTATATTTCTTTCCTTTTTGTTTTCCTTCCAGACTTTTCCTCCTCAGATATTTTTTGTCAATCAAACAGAATGTAATCTTATGATGATCCTATTCAATTGCTATGGCTATTTAAGTCTATATATGGAAAGTGAACTTTGACAGATAAGCATTGTTTAGGGTTACTCAAAATAAATGAAAACCTGCAAGTTCTGATTTGCGACAAACAAAATGTATGAAGTTTTTTTAAGCAAAAGATTAGTGTCTTCTATATACCCAAACTAAAAATGTCTCACTTTAAGAATCTTCTAAAATGTCTGCTATATTACTTTTTTCCCTTTGAATATGAAATTCATACAATAAATGTTTTTCACAATGTAACCATAAGCGGTTGCATGTCCTCTGTTGACTCCAATTCACAGCCACCATATAGGGCAGAAGAGGCCTGTCCCATAGTCAGGAGCAGATTACCCAATAGACAAGCCAAGCCTGGGTTTGCCCACGCTGACTTACTAGCCTTCAGCCCACAGTGTTATCATTTATTACTGCATGAGTGACACTACCCTGCTTACAGAGTACTCCCTCATCTCCCACTGCCTTGAGTGAATACGAACTCAGAGTAGCCCTGCAGGACAGAACTCCCCTGAGGGTTTCGGAGCTTATAGCCCTTAATGTGGGTAGAATGCCTCTTCTTTCTCTCACAGTGTCTGGCGGTTTCAGATGGCTGACACGGGGGTTAACAACCCAACTTGCAACCACTAAGATAGCAGGGCTCCCCACTGCCTCATCAGGGGTAGTAAATTAAAAGACAGATTTTGATTCTGTAAGAGATGTGATGGGGTTGGGAGAGCGATAGATGCTACCTATACCTAGCAGCAGAAACTTTAATGTGGAAATTTTATGTGTGAAATTGCTCACTATAGATTAGTAGGTAAGTACAAGTAAGTGTGTGGTTATCTTGCTATTGAGTTATCTGACACTGCCTAGTGTTCCCTGCACTGCAATCTTTGTGGAAGCCGACAGCCGGGTTTTGTCTCCGAGCAGCTGGTGTGTTCAGACCATCAGCTTTTCAGTGAGCAGTCCAGTGAGTAGCCACGGTGCCACCAGGGCTGCTCAGAGCACAAGGTGTTGCTAGGTGCCGTGAACTCATGGTGACATAGTGCACAAAATGAAGCACTGCCCGGTCCTATGCCATCCTCACAATTGTTCCTCTGCTTCATTCCTGTCAATCCATCTTGTGGAGGGTCTTCCTCTTTCCCTGCCCCAACCCCCACCGCACACACTCCATTTTACCAAGCATGATGTCCTTTTCCAGAGATTGGTGTCTTCTGACAACATGTCCAAAGTATGTAAGACAAAGTCTTGCCATATTCTTCCCAAGATAAAAGTTTGTCCTTTTAGCTACCCATGGTACTTTCAATATTCTTCACCAGCACCACAATTTAAATGGAGCAATTCTTCTTCAGTTTTCCTATTCAATATCCAACTTTCACTTGCACTGGAGATGATTGAAAATACCAAATCCTTAAAGTGCCATACTCTGAAGGGGTGTGGCAGATTCACCTAATGCAGCTTGTTCTTCGACCTCTTGGCTGCTTCCGATGTGCACTGATTGGCAGCATCACTCTTCTCCAATTATCATGATGTTACCTAGTGGTCCAGGTAAGAGGATTTTTGGTCTTCTTTACATAGAACGGTAAACCATACTAAAGGCTATAATTCCCCATCTTTATTAGTATATGTTTCAAGTTCTCCTCACTTCCAGGAAGCAAGGTTGTGACATCTGCACTTCATAGGTTGTTTGTTAATAAGCCTTCCTCCAAGTTCTGATTTCACACTCTTCATCATCTAATTCAGCTTCTCTGATGATTTGCTCAGCATACAGTTTGAATATGTATGTAGGAGAAGATGCAATCCTGTTGTACATATTTTCTAATTTAAACAAAATAGTATTTCCTTGTTCTGTTTGCACAAGATAGCTACCTATCTAACCACTGGAAATGATCCATAGTCAAGTCTTGCCAAAGAAAGGTAATCCAACAGAATACAGACACTATTGAACAATGTCTCAAATGTCACGTGCAGACAAATATTTGCTGAAGGTCATTGAAAGATGTTTACAACTTTACATTACTCAGGAACTATCCAGTAGATTCAGAAGAGGACTTGGAACAAAAGATGTCATTGCTGTTATCATATGGATCTTGTTTGAAAGAAGAGGATACCATAAAGATGTCCACTTGTATTTTACTGACTGTATAAAGTATAAAAAACTATGAATAACAATGAGAAGAATGAGAATTCCAGAACACCTTTTTGTCCTCATTAGGAGGAACTGCAGAACTTGCACATAGAACCAAAAGACAGTTGTTCAAACAGAACAAGGGGATACCAAGTGGTTTAAAAGTATGGAAGACGTATGGTGAAGGTTGCATCCTTTCACCATCCTTTTTTTTTGGGGGGGGGGCAATCACTGCCCTGGTGGGAGCAGGAGGCCCAGCTTTGCTCCTGAAGAGCTGCTGCTAGATATGAGCCACCAACCCTGTGGGCCACAATCCTGTACACACATCACTATGCCACCGGGGCTCAGCCCCCTTTCACTACTCTTATTCAATCTGAAGCTCAGCAATCAATCTAAGAAACTGGCTTATCTGCAAAAGAATGTGGCATAGGATTGGAGAAGACTTGTTAATAATCTATGATACTCTTATTGGAAAATATGACTTGTTAAACATGAAGAGTATTACGTGAAGAACTTTTGGGTGAGGATGAAGGTTTCTACTCCCATAAAAGAGTTACAATCTCTGAGACTCACAGCGACAGTTTTGCCCTGTCCCATAGGTTCACTATAAATTGAAATCGATTCCATGGCTGTGAGTTTACTTTTGGAGAAACAATTGGAGTCCACTTTTTTATTCCCTTAAAAGCCAGAATGGCTGTTTCTGGTGGATGGTGATTGGTTTCCACCATCTCAAGGCATGGTTTCCAAGATTAAGTTTTCAATTCTCACTCTGGAAATGGAAAAAAAGTGTGGGAAACTTCTTTTGTAAGGTCTTTTACTGGATCATTCCTGAGGTGCCACCTGTCACATCCCCTCACATCCCATTATATGCCCTTATCTAACTGCAAAGCACCCTGGGAAATGTAGTTCACATGTGGCTAAAAAGAAAGAAAAAACTGGTTTGGTGAGTAGTTAACAATGTTGGTCTCAGCACCGGATGGGGAACTGCAGAAACAGACCATGCAGATGTCAGAATCTGTAATTTGATAAATAGACCATTTTAAATCAGTGAGGAAATTACAGTCTATTAACAGTGTTAGGACAATTATTGGTATACTTATCCTCAAACTATACAATGAAATAAATTCCAGATGTACCACATTTAAGTTTCTATTAAGAAATAAAGCTTAAAAAAAAACTGGAGAAAATATGGCCACAGGAGGAAAACATGGCAACAAAGAAGCCCCCAATAAAAACACAGCACAGCTGATAGAAAATTACCCAAATTAAAAGGCATAAGATGCCAGCAATGAACCCACAGGTTGGGATAAAATCTAACTGTAAATGGCTTCAATTCCTTCATTAAAATAAAACGCCTCTCAGACTGGCTCGGGAAACACAACCCATCAATCTGTTGCCTGCAGGAAACACATCTTAAGATTGCAGAAAAGAATACACTAAGAATAAACTGGAGGAGGATTTACCAGGAAAATAGTAACTCAAAAAGAGCAGGAGTTGCAATCCTAATCTCAGACAAAATTGATCTCAAGTTTCAAAGCGTAAAAAGAGATAAGGAGGGGCACTTTATAATGATCACTTCACCAGGAACCTGTGAGCATAATAAATATATATATGCCAAATGAGAAACCTGCAAGATTCATCAACAAACCATCCAGAGAATGAAAAAAAGCTGTCACAGATATCACAACAACTATAGTAGGGGACTTTAATACACCACTTTCAGAGAAAGATCATTGGGAAGGAAGCTCGGCAAAGAGACTATAGAACTAAACAATTCAATTAGGCAACTAGATTTGATAGACATATTCAGGGCTTTCCATCCAAATGCAAAAAAATACATATTCTTCTCAAGTCCACGTGGCACATTTTTGAAAATAGACCACATGTCGGGTCACAATTCAAGCCTAAGTAAATTCAAACATGTAGAGATTATACAGACCTCTTTCTCTGATCACCATGCCATAAAGCTGGAGATCAATGAAAAGATAGCCAGGAAAACAAGGGCACACAACTGGAAGCTGAATAATGAGCTTCTGCAGCATGAGTGGGTACTGACCCAGATCAGAAGGGAGATCAAAAAACTTCTAGAAGCTAATGAGAATGAAAACACCTCCTAACAAAACCTTTGTGATATGGCTAAAGCAGTCATCAGAGGTAGCTTTATTGCAATCAGTGCACATATGAAAAAGGAAGAGAGATTTATGATGGATACACTCTCATTCAAACTCCAACAATTAGAACAGAGTCAAAAGACTAATCCCTCCAACAGCAAAAGAAAAGAAATAATAAAAGTCAGAGCAGAGCTGAACCAGTGGGAAGATAAAAGGACAAGGCAGAAGATCAATGTGGCAAAAAGCTGGTTTTTTAAAGGAATCAATAGAATCGACACACTACTGTCAAAATTAACCAGAGGAAAGAACGTGCAACAATAGACAGGATGAGGAATGAAACGGGTAATCACAATAGATCTTATGAATTTAAAAGGATAATCATAACATACTATGAAAGACTAATGAGTTCAACAATGGGGAAGACATTGAAAACAATCCCTCCCCAGACGACCCCAGATAGAAGTCAAGAACCTAAACAAACCCATAACAAGAGAAGAAATAGATATGGTTATCAAGAAGCTACCAACAAAAAAAGCTCCTGGGCCAGATGGCTTCACTGGGGAATTCTACAAAACTTTCAGGGAAGAGCTGGCACCGATTCTCCAAAAAGTTTTTCAGAGCATAGAAAAGGATGGAAAACTCCCAAACTCAGTCTATGAAGCAAGTATAACTTTGATACCCAAACAGGGAAGGGTTCTCACAGGTATAGAGAACTATACACTGCTATCTCTAATGAACATAGATGCAACAATATTCAACAAGATATTGGCCAATAGAATACAAAAGAATATGAAATGCATAGTCCATCAGGATCAGGTAGGATTCATCCGAGGGATGCAGGGATGGTTTAACATCCATAAATCCATCAATATCATACATCACATTGATAAGATAAAGCATAAGAACCATATGTTAATATCTATAGATGGAGAGAAAGCATTTTACAACATCCAGCACCCTTTCCTAATTAAGACACTCAGGAGGATAGGAATGGAAGGGCAGTTTCTCAGGTTGATACAAGCTATCTATGAAAGGCCAACAGCTAACATCATAGTCAATGGATAAAAGACTAAATCAATTCCACTGAAAAAGGGGACTAGACAAGGTTGTCCCTTATCCCCACTGCTATTCAATATAGTATTGGAGGTCCTAGCTAATAACACAAGATAGTGGAAAGACATCAAGGGCATCCAACTGGAAGAGAAAGAGGTGAAATTATCATTATTTGCTGATGACATGATTCTGTACATAGAAAATCCCCAAAACTTCACAACTGGAGTACTAACAGCGATAGAGGAATATGAAAGAGTGGCAGGATACAAGATTAACAAAGAGAAGTCAATTGGTTTGCTGTTATACATCCAATAAGACCATGGAAGAGGATCTCAGGAAGGCAGTATCATTCACAATAGACAAAAATAAATTGAATTATCTAGGGATATATCTAACCAAAAAGTCAAAAGACCTATACAAGGAAAACTACAAAACCCTACTACAGGAAACCAAAAGCGACATCCACAAATGGAGGAATATCCCATGCTCATGGATCAGGAGACTCAATATAGCAAAAATGTCTATACTACCTAGGGCACTTTATGAATTCAATGTAATCCCAATTAAAATACCAACAATCTTCTTCAGAGAACTGGAAAAACTGACCACCAACTTCATATGGAGAGGGGGAAAGCCCAGAATTAACAGAGATCTCCTCAAGGAGAAGGACACAGTAGGAGGGCTTTCTCTACCTGACTTTCACACCTACTACAAGGCCACAGTGGTCAAAACAGTGAGATGCTAGCACAATGACAGATGCACGGACCAAAGGTAAAGAATAGAAACCCCAGAAATGAAACCACTGGCATATAGACAACTGATTTTTGACAAGGAAACCAAAAGCACCAAATGGGAGGGTGTCACACTATTTAGCAAATGGTGCTAGAAGCAATGGAGATTCACATGTAGAGAAATGAAGCAGGATCTTTACCTCACTCCACGCACAAGAACAAACTCAAGGTGGATCACGGACCTAGAAGTAAACCCCCAAATCATCAGGACCATTAGCTAAAGAATCTGGAAAAATCTAAGAACCTTGGCCCAGGGAATACAAAGGCTGACTGCAATAGGGCAGAGTACACACACAGGAGAATCTGAAATTGACAAATGGGACGTATTAAGGGCAAAACACCTGTGTATATCAAAAGACTTTACCAAGAGAGTAACTAGGTAACCCACAGACTAGGAGAGGATTTTTAGCAATGGCATAACAGACAAAGGGCTTATTATGAAAATCTACAATACCCTTCTTGCCTGCAAAAAGAGGAAATCAGTTAACCCTTTGAAAAAATGGTTGAAAGAACTAAGAAGAAGTTTCACTACAGAGGAGACCCATATGGCCAATAAATATATGAGAAAATGCTCCCGATCACTAGCCATTAGAGAAATGCATATTAAAACAATCATGAGATACCATCTAACACCCTTGAGTTTAGCCCAAATCAGAAAATCAGAGAACCACAAATGTTGGAGCGAATGTGGCAAAATAGGAACACTTCTACATTGCTGGTGGTTCTGTAGATACACGTAGCCACTATGGAAAGCAGTCTAGCCATAGCTAATGAAAATGAAAATTGTGCTACCTTAAGACCCAGGTATCCCTCTATTGGGTATATACTCAGAAGAGGTAAGAAACAAACCACGGCCAGTGGTATGCATGCCAATGTTTATTGCAATGCAATTTACTATCGCAAAGAGTTGGAAACAATTAAATTTCCATCCGTAGACGAGTGGATCAGCAAACTGGCATATACACACAATGGAGTACTATGCTTCACTCAAAAGCACTGATGAACACATGAAACACGTCTCCTCTGGGAGAAGCTGAAGGAAATTAGGCTAAGCGAAGTCACTCAATCACAAAAGGAGAAATACAGCATGAGTCCCCTGAGGTAAGTGCAATCAGCAAGGTATGTGTAGAAGAGAAGCCTCCTATAACATAACAGTTGGGTAGAGATTTAGGGCAAGGGGAGGAGGGGGGACCAAACCCAGGGAGGTACATGTTGGGTGCAGCACAGTAAGGGAGAAGGATGGAGGGTGCAGGAAGGAAAAGGGAGGTTGAAAGTGAAAGAACAATGGAGGGAGCAGGGCACTAACCCACCCAGGGGAAGGGTATGCGTCTTATCTTCACAGAAGAGGGAGTGGGCATGCAGATCCTACCATGAAGCACCCAACTGCGAAGACAGCGTGGACACATGGAAGGAGGCATGAAAAGAGAGTGTTACAGGGCTGGTCACATCCAGAGCCAGACTGATTCCCTCCCTGGAAGTAGGGGTGGCAGAGAACAGGTTGTGGGAGGGGCCAGAATGCCACACCCACATGGAGACAGGTGGACACAGAGGATGAGAAGGAGAGCCGGTCCAGTTCCCACACTGGTCTGAGCCCTGCCCACAATGCCCAGAAGACTATGCACCTGCAGGGACCTATGCCACAGGGAGTCTGGGCAAACAGCAACAGAACTTGTCATACTGTCTCCCTACAGAAGCAGATAATGGCAGAGGACATTTCAAGGGTTATATGGTGGGGAAGAAATGCAGTCTGAACCCCCAAAATGGACCTAATCAAGAAGGGAACACTCCTGGTTGGGCAGTGGGGAGGAGAGAACGACTGGACTGATGGTTCCTGAGGGATTCAGGGGAGAGGGGAGAGGAAGGGGAGCATGAACAGGCTCAGGAATGGGGGGAACAACAAGTGGTCTAGAATCAGTGGTGAGGAGGATGTGGGAGACCTGGGAAGGCTTAGGTAAGGGCAATGTAACAGAGAGGCAGTACTGAAACTCAAATGAAGGCTGAACATGATGGTGGGACAGGAGGAAGGCAGCAGGAAATAGAGAAAGGAACTTGAAGGCAAAGGTCACTTGCAGAGGTCTAAACACAGACATGTACATATGTAAATATAAGCATATATTATAAGGAGGGAATGAATCCAGGTACATATATTTATAGCTTTAGTACTAAGGTAGAAGCTGGATCTTGGACCCCCACCCAGGCATTCCCTCTAAGCAAGAACACTGTGTTCTATTAATCTGGTATTCCATGATGCTCACTGGCCCAATGCGATCACTGAAGTCAAATAGATCCATAAGCAAATGTGGTGAAGAAAACCGATGGTGCCCACCTACCAAAGAATATAGATTCTGGGGTCTCAAAGCCTGAAGATAAGCAAATGGCCATCTAGCTGAGAGGTATCCAAGCCCACACGGAAAAAGTGGCCTGAAGTGTCAAAAGGACCAGGCCCCAGGCATCAAACAGGAAAGAAAACCTATCACTGTGTGCACTCCCTCCTGAGATGTTCACTGAGGATATGGGGGGTTGAGCAAGAGTGGTGAATATAGCTGATAGTACCCAGGTATCAAAAGATACAACATCTGAGAACTTAAAAATTTGAGGGTGAACAAACGGTCATATGACCCAAGAAAAATGTGTTAGTCCCGATAAACTAGAGAAACAAATACATAGACTTGCATATGAATATAAGGGTACGGTTTATATACAAGAGGAATAGGACATTAAGAAAGCATCCAGTTCAGTCCAATTCAGAGTCTTAAGTCCGATATTTAGCCCATATGCCCGATATCAGTCTATAAAGTCTCCTTCTGACTCACGAATTCATAGGCCAGTGGGTGCAGAGTCCTGGGGCCAGTGAGATTTCCCGGAAGTCTCAGGAGTAAGCCATGTCCACATGGAGGCCTCATTGGCTACTCAATGAATGACTATTTCCAGATTAACAGGCTAGACTCCACCCTCACATCTCAATCATGAAATTAACATAAGTACATGACTGCCACAAACAACAAAGCCCACCATAGAAGAAACACACCAGCTTGTGCGATCATGAGGTGTGGAAAGAACCAGCTATCAGACATCAAAGAACAAAAGTCATATTATTATGTGCCCATCCTCTGGACATGATTGTTGAAGACAAAAGGGAGCAGACACAGACAGATAGGAGAAGCTACCAAACGATAAGGTATCTGGGATCTTGAAGGTTTGAAGGTGAACAAGTGGCCATCTAGCATAGAATCAGCAAAGTCCACATGGAAGAAACACACTAACCTGTGTGATCATGGGAGGGAGGGGGGGCGGGCGCAAAGGAAGCAGATATCAAGCATCAAAGAACAAGAATCACTACGAATGAGGGGGAGAGCAGAGTGGGGATACAAGGCCCACTTATGGGTAATTGGACACCCTCTTACAGGGGAGTCATGGAGAGGAGACAGGCCAGTCACAGTGAAGTAGTGATGAAGCATACAACTTTCCTCTAGTTCCTGAAGGCTTCTTCCCCCCAAGTATCATGGTCCCAATTCTACCTTACAAACCCAACTGGACTGGAGTAGGTACACTGGTAGAGACGGGAAATGGAAATACAGGGAACCCAGGACAGGTGAACCCCTCTGGGACTAGTAGTGACAGTAGACTTACCAGATGGGTGGAGGGAAGGTGGAGTAGAGAGGGGAAGCCAACTACAAGGAGCTACATAACCTCCTACTGGGAGGACAGACATCGGAGGATGGGCGAGGGGAGACATTGGGCAGTGTAAGTTATGACAAAACAATAATAATTTATAAACCATCGAGGGTTGGTGGGGGAGGGGGAGCAAAGATGGAGGGAAAAAGATGAGAAACTGTTGTCAAGGGCTCAAGTGGAAAAGTGGATGTTTGGAGAATGATGACAGCAGCAGGCATGCGAAGGTGCATGGCACAATATACATATTTATGTACTGGGAAAAATGATGGATGAGTCCCCAGTAAAATGATTTTTAAAAGATTCATATTACTTTTCTTATGTTTATTAGAATACACCAATAAAAATTTTTCATAGTAAAAAAATGCTAGGGTAAGTGAAGAGTTTTGGTTGTTGCTGTTCATTTTTCATGATAAATGATATATAAAAATAGAAAGAAGCATAAGGGAGAATATTAAATTCTTTGTCTTAACTTAATAATTAAAAGGTTTGGTATTAAATTTAGAAAAAAGCTTGAAACGGCAGTGGCAAAACAAATAAAATATCTATGTGGTAGCCATGAGTTTAACATCCTTTAAAAAGCAAAAAATGTCTACCATCAATGGGCAAAAGGTGAAATTCTCATTGAAAATAGGAAATGAGATGTAGGTGGCTAATAAAATTATTAAAAAATTAAACTTTAGTAAAAATAAAATGTAACTCAGAAGGGGTTGCCCTTTATGTCCTCTTTGAGTCTCAGTTTTCCTCCTTAGAAACTTAGAAAAAGTCATTGAATTTACTACCTCTAGGAGTCCTGTTAGGCATTAGTAAAATAATTCATGTGAAGCTTAGAGCCAGCACTCAATAAATACTAAAATTGCCATTTTTTATTACTTAAAGTGTGCACAGTATTTTTAAGTGAAAAATCAAGATGACCCAGAAAGTATATCAATATGATATCATTTTATGAAAGCACACAATCACACACACACACACTGAGGAAGGAGGTGTCTGTTGGCTATGACTTTAGAAATTGTTTTGTTTTCTCCTTTATGCAGTCTGACATTTTCCATAATTTGCATAAGAATCATAGATTGGTATGTTTACAATTAAAAAAAACTAAATGACTATTTTTGATGAATTGTGGAATGACCCCAACTAGTTTCCTAAATTTGCCTGGGATTGATTAACTTCTGAAACCAGAATCCATCTTCTAAACCACCATTCAGTGCCTCATGCAAGGGAATGTCTCCAGACAAGCTTTGCTTGAAGTCTAGCCTAACAACAGAATATCTTTCTTCCTTGTCCAAATTAAGTGTGAAATTATTACTCAAGAAGGATTTTGTCGGATTTAAGATTGTTGTCCAGATTTAAGCATTCTGGAAACAGTAGATTGTGTTCGAGTGGATTTTCCACAGAGCAAAAGGATACAAATCAGCATATGACTGAGGAGCAAGGGGAGATGGTCAGGAGACACCACGCTCACCTATATGATGGACCCCTTCTCAGCTCCGTAAGCAATTTCCTTCCATTCTCCATTGTCTTTTGGGAGCTTCCTTTTGTTCACTTTTCCTGTTTCTTGGGAAAGTTACCTAACCACTACAATTCTCATTTATGTCAGTTCCAAAATGTAGTGCATAAGACCTTCCTTATGAGATTGTTTTATATAAAACATATGATAACTGACACATAGTAGATGTTTATGGCAGTTACATAATCAGGTGTCAATTTGAGAGGACTATGAGTGAAGAGATGGAGTCTAGTCTGTCAATTGGATCACATAGCCAATGAGACCTCTGTGTGGGCATGACCTTCTCCTGAGAAGTCTGGTAAATGTGAAACTTCTTCCTTGGAGGCGGGAGACATCTCCCTCTTCACTCTGTTGACTTCCCTGGGAGACATTGCATCTGACAAGACACCTGGCACTACCCTTGCCCTCAGTTGGACAAACCACATGGATGCAACCAGACCTCTGAAGCCAGAGAAGCTACAGAAAGACGCCTGCCAGTGCTGAGATGCTCATGATACCACCGAATACAAAGATTTTCTACCCACTGGTTTGGGATTGTGCTACATTTGACCTCATTACATGTGTTTTGTGAGTCAAAGAGAACTTTATAGATTGGTATCAGACGTATGGGCTTATATCAGACTAAGGACCTTGGCCTGGACCGGGCTGGGATGTTTTCTTAATGTATAATTGCCCTTTATATAAAACTCTCTCTCTTATATAAAAATGTTAGCTTATGAATTTGTTTCTCTAATCTACCAGGACTAACCCAGTGCTCAAAAAATTTAAGTTGTTATTGTCCATATGCTCACTCTTATTCTTCCAAGCCAGCATGTTGTTGTGTGTCACTGAATGGATTCTAACTCATAGTGACTATTTGCCCTGTTGCAGTTACATAATCTGGTGTCAATTTGAGAAGTCAGAGTGTAAGGTTGGAGTCTAGCCTGTCAATCAAATGGCAGCTTGATGACTTCATTTGGAAGTCCTACAGAGATAAATAGCTTGCTGGAAGCAAGGAAGAGGCATTTAACTCCCTGCAAGACTACCCTGTGAAGAAGAAACATGGAAAGAGGCTGATAGAACCAGACTTCTGGAGCCAGAGAAACCTCATGGAGCCCCTGCCAGAGCTGAGCTGCTCACAAGCCTCTGGATACTCAAGAATTCCCACTCATCGGCCTGTGATCTTCCTGAATTCAGTGTGATTGCATGTGTTTCGTGAGTCTGAAGAGGACTTTGTAGCTTGGTATTGGACATATGGACTAATATTGAACTTATGGACTTGATCTGGGCTGGGTTGGGATGTTTTCTCAATATGCAACTGCTCTTTCCTATACACATATGGATTTGTTTCTCTAGTCTACCCAGACAAACACATGCCCTATTGTAGTGATTCCATGACTTTGTGCCCTAGAGTAAACCGATCGTATTGAGTTTTCTAGACTGACATGTCCTAGAAACAGGTTTCCAAGTTTCCTTCCTCATGGATGCTGGCAGCTTTGAATTACAGATTTTTCAATTAGCAGCCAAGTACTTAATCACTGTACCATGAGATCTCCTTAAAGTTCACATGCAGACTTCTATACCTACACCTCACTTTTCAACCTTCTGATTATCCAACATTTCACATTTGTGACAATAGTTAAAAATCTACTGCACAACTATTTTGCACATTAGTGACATAAGTCTGGCAGTAATAAATGCCCAGGTGCAAAATGAGAGCAGCATTGGCTCTCATGGTTAAGGCTTTGTGTCAACTTGGCTGGGCCATGATTCTCAGTGGTTTGGAAGTTATGTAATGAAACAATTTGGCAGTTAGGTAATGATATTGTCATTTTGCATCCTTGCATAATGCTAGTTTTCACACAACAACATTGTCTTTGGAATATAAACATGTGGGTGAGTGAGGAGTAGATATATATTTACCTTACCTGCCTTGTTTCTGAGGTGGAAAATGGAGTAGTGGCTCTAATGGTCAGGCTGAACTTCATCCTTATCTACATTCAGGCAGATCATCTAGTTATTTCCCAGAAACTATTTATGATGAGAGAATATGCAGCTACCTTTCAGGATAGTCTAATGAAACAAGTTTTCATTGAACATTTATTATAGCTTGACTACCTTTAAAAAGTTTACCTGTGCTGAGCCCCAGTGGTGTGGTGGTTGTGCGCAGGACTGCAGCCCATTGGGATGGAGGTTCGATTCCAGCTCCACGGAGCAAAGGCTGGGCCTCCTACTCCCACCACCTGAGGACAAAGATGCCCCCCCCAAAAAAGAGTTTGCCTGCATTGGCATGCTAATCATGCTGCCTCATTTCCCACAGACTTTTCTAAGGGAAGATGCTTCAGACACAGCCCCTTCTATAGATAGGTTGCTTTTTATTTTCAATTCTTTCAAGTTGATTCTGACTCATAGTGACCCTAAGGCCCTCAGAACAAAGCACTGCCCACTCCTCACAATTGTTAAAATTGAGTTCGTTGTTGTAGCTACTGTGTCACTTTATCTCACTCAAAGTCTTCTTCTTTTACACTGTCCTGCTATTTTACCAAGCATGATGTTCTTTTCCAAGATTAATCTCTCTTGTTAATATGTCCAAGGAACAGAAGACAACTTTTCATCCTCCTTGCCTCTAAGGAGCATTCTGGCTGCACTTTCTCCAAGTCAGATTTGCTCATTCTTTTGGCAGTCCATGGTGCTTTTCATATTCTTCACTAACACCATAATTCAAATGCATACATTCTTTTTTAATCTTCCTTAAACAATGTCCAACTTTCACAAGCATAAGAAATAATTGAAAATACCATGACTTGAAACAGGCTCACCTTAGTCCTCAAAGTGACATCCTTATTTTTAGCACTTAAAGAAATAGTATGCAGCAGATTTACCAAAGCAACACATTGTTTGATTTCTTGACTTCTGCTTTTACGAGCTTTAATTATGGATCCAAGCAAAATGAAATTCTCAACAACTTCCACTACGCTACAGGCATAAGTAGTTGTACATTGTTTCAGAATATTTCCTTGTCCAGACCACTATTTCTCTATAATTTTGTTGTCCTGTGATTACATGGGTGTTGCTGTGATACTGGAAGATATGCAGTTGGTATTTCAAATACCAGTGTGGACACCCAAAGTGAATAGTTTTCTGCAGAGCTTTCAGACGAAGACAGACTACAAAGAAGGCTCAGGTTGTCCCTTTCTAAAGAATTAGCTGCTGAAAACCTTATGAATAGCAATAGAAAATTGCCTGGCACTGAAAACCTCATGGACAGCTGCAGAAAAATTGTCAGATATAGTGCCAGAAGACCAACCTCTTAGGTTGAAAAACCTTCAAAATACAATTGCATAAGAGCTGTTTTCTCAAAGTAGAGTTGACCATAATGATGTGTGGATATAGTAACGTCTTTGGGACCTTCATTTGCTGATGGGGCACAATTCAAAATGAAAAGAATCAGCTGTAAACACTTGTTAATATTGGAACATCATGCTTGGTAAAATAGAGGGTTAGCACACATTACAAGAGGGATTGACACAGGGGTGGCAGCAATAGACTAAAAAAAAGCAATTATAAGGTGGTGCAGGACTGGGCCATGCATTGCTGCATTGTGCATAAGGTTGTTAAGATTCAGAATGGATTCAATGACAATTAACAGCAACATCTCAGACAACATCCCATGAGACCAAGATGAGCTCCTGATGCAAGCTTCCTAAATAAAATCTGGCTACTGGATAATGCCAGTAACCCTTATGATATGTCATAAAAGCTGTTTTAGAAATAATTTCCTGGCTTTCCTCTGCCCCAAGGAGTGACTTGTCTGAACCTCTTGAATTTCTTGCATGAACTAGAAGGGGAGAGAGAAGGGAGCCTGGCCAGGTCCTGAGCTTTCCTTGAAGAATAGTCTGGTGTCCTATTAGCAGGCCAAGTTTGTTCTTCACCAAGTTTCACCCACCAGCCTGGACTCTGACAATGATAAAGATGATCTATTGATTGGCTTCTACTGATTCTTGGGTTTCATTTTATACCTATTAAAAAGTTGAGTGAAGAACAGGGGTGATCTTTACTAGAAATCAGAAATAGAGAGTTCAACATTCAATATTCTTCCCCCAAACCATAGTTCAAAGTTATATCTTCTCTATTATTAAGCAAAGAATCAAGATAGTTTATTATCTTGAATGGGCATGCATATGTGACCATGGAAAATGCCATGCTTTTGGGTAGGCATACCTTGATTCTCAAAGTGATGTTATTTTTTACTTAACAGTTTAAAAAGGTCTTTTGGGAAAAAAAGATCTTTGGGGACAGATTTACCCAATGAAATATACCAATTGATTTTTTGACTGTTGCTTCCAAGTGATTTGATTATGGATTCAAATAATATGACATCCTTGACAATTCCATCATTTTTAACTGTTTATTGGGATGTTGTTTATTGATCTGGTTATGAGGATTTTAATTTTCTTTATGTTGAAGTGTAATACACCCCGGAGGCTGGCTTCTTTGATCTTCATCATTAATGTTTCAGTCCTCTTCACTTTCAGCAAGCAAGGTAGGACCATCTGCATCTAGCAGCTTGTGTTAGAGATAGATAGATAGATAGATAGATAGATAGATAGATAGATAGATAGATAGATAAAAGGCAGACACATAGATAGATACATACAACATAATAAATAAACAGCTAATTAGTCCACAAAGCAGTGCAAATGACTCAGTTCAACTCACTTCTGTGAGATAGTTAATACACTGGCAGTCCTTCAATTCACAAGAAGCAGACAACTGAGTCTTCTGTAGAGCAATACAGGCAATCTGGCCATAGGCAGCAAACAGCAGGGCAGGTCAACAACAGTCAGCCAGATGACAGGGTCTGACAGTCATAAGCTCAAGTGTTGTATACACCAGCAGTGTGGCGAAGAAAGTACTTCAAACTATAGCAACACAGCCCACAGTTGGATGTCCCACAGGTAGTGTAGCTCGCAAGTTGAGGCAGAGAATCAGCTAAGGTAGTTGCACCAATCATCAGAAAGCAAGAAATATAAGGCGAGGTTCATGGAGCCATTTATCTCTTTACCCTTCAATTAAACCGCAACCTTATTAACCCCATGTGTGTTTATTGGCCAGGTTGGCACAATAATCCTACCTATCGCACAGCTTGTTAATGATTTTGTTTTCTCTCTCTGATCTCAGTGCTGTGTTCTTCTTCATATTAGCTGTTTCAGATTATTTGTTCAACATACAGGTAAAGTAAATATGGGGAAGGGATACAACCCTGACACACATTTCCTTGTTTTAAATTGTGCACCACTCTCTTGTTCCATCTTAATAATTGATTCTTGGTCTAGTCATTAGTTCTGCATGAACATAATTACTGAACTTCCCATTCTTTGAAATAAATTGTTATTATCCGCACAATTGGAATGCTTTTGAACAGGCAAATCAATACAGGTAAGTATCTTTCTAATACTCTTTGCTTCTTGCCAAGAACCATCTGGTATCTGCCAGACATTGTTTTTACTATGTTCTCTTGTGAATCTGGCCTGAATTTTGGCAGTTTCCTTTTGATGCACACTTGCCACTGTTTTAAAATTATCTTTAGCCATCTCTTACTTTCATGTGACATTAATGATATTTTACCCTGATTTCCCCATTTTGTCAGCTCACCTTTCTTTGGAAGGAACACAAATATGGATTTCTTCTAGTCAGATGGCTAGGTACCTGTCTTCCAAATGTCCTGGTATAGCCCAGTAAGTCATTCTAGCATTGTAACCATTCCAATTCAGAATCTCTGTCAATCCTGGTGCTTGGGTTTTTACCAGTGCCTCCTTCGTCTTTGAACACCACTGGTTCTTTAGCATATAATATCTCTTGAAATTGTTGAACATCAAAATATTTGGCAGGCATTTTTTAGCTAAATAGGCAACAGCAAATGTTTCCATATAGAACTAAGGCAGTGGTTCTCAACCTTTCTAGTTCTGTGGCCCTTTAATTACTCATGTTGTTGTGATTCCCCCAACCATAAAATTATTCCACTGCTACTTCATAACTGTAATTGTGCTACTGTTATGAATTGGGTGACCCCTGTGAAAGGATCATTCAACTCCCAAAGGGGTCGTGACCCACAGGTTAGAACCACTGGTCTAAGGGCACATGGACAAACATATTCATGGCAGAATTTAAAAACAAGAAACTATTTATATTTTATCATCAAAGGATGAATAAATAAAATATATTTTATTCAATGTATTTAGTTAATGAAACTGCAGTAGTTAGAAGAGATAAACTAGGCTTATATTTTAAATAAGGATATATATCAAAATGATTGTTATTAAAATGTAAAGAAAATTTCATCCTCTGATAATATTTATGTAAATGAACACATATACACAAGAATATCATTTGTGTGTGTATGTGAAAGAGAGAGAGAAGGTGAGAGAGAGAGAGAGAGAGAGAGAAGAAAAGGCTTTGCCTTAAAACAGAGATAGTGGTGGCTGAGCCCCGGTGGCGTAGTGGTTTTGCATGGGATTGCGACCCACTGGGATGGAGGTTCAATTCCAGCTTCATGGAGCAAAGGCTGGACCTCCTACTCCCACCACCTGAGGACAGTGATGCCAAAAAAACAAACAAACCCCCCAAAAAAAACAGAGATAGTGGAGTTGAGCCCTGGTGGTGTAGTGGTTGTGTGCGGGACTGTGGCCAATAGGGTTGGTGGTTCAAATCCAACAGCAGATCTCCAGAAGCAAGACTGGGCCTTCTACTCACACCAGGGAGCAGTGATGCCCACAAAAAAATAACAGAGATAGTGACTGAAAGCATGCAGCATTGAGAGGAGGGCATTATTTTACTTTTTAAAAGGAAGTTTAAACATGTGTCTTACATAGCTGTTCAAAGCATGAAAGCATTTTTGAAAAGTCAGGAGGCAAATGTGACAAAACGCCACTGGTAATTCTGAATGGTGGGAAAATGAGTGTGCATCTGAAGGACTTTCAGAGCTAAGAAGGACAACGGCCAATGGTTAGCATCAGGAGTGACACCTGAAGACTGTTCTGAGTCCTGAGGAGGAGAACGAGCAGGGCACATCCAGCACTGTCAGAAAGAGACATGAGTTGAGCGAGCAGAGGAAGCTAGGCTGGGGAGGCTGGGGTGAAGAATGCAGGGCCTGCAGAGGTGGCGGCCCAGTGAGAAACCATGTGGCCCACAGAGACTGGAGGGTGTGGTCACTCTCCGAAGTGTGTGTCACTGCTAACCCCTTTGCCATTTCAGGCGTTGCTCTAAAAATAACCCCCCATGGTTCTTGTGGTCATTTAAGTGCAGCCAAATGATCTGTTTCAAGTTATCGTGAAACAAAAATTAGAATGTACTCATGTCTCCAGATATTTCTGCTTCTTAAAACATCTGGAGATATGAGTAAATTGTGAGGATACTGTACTAAGGGGATGGCAAATACAAGAACTTCAGTGGACTCTCTCTTCTTCTAGGTTACCAAAACCCAAACCCAAACTTATTGCCATCAAGTTGGTGATGGCTCAGCTCCCACGGGGTACGACACTCTAACTGTTGACTGAGTAGAAAGCCCAGATTTTCTACCTCAGAGCTGCTGGTGGTTTTTGAACCACTGACCATGCAGATGGCAGCCCAACACATAACCATTATGCCACTAGTTTTTTAGTTTTGCTTCCAGGTTACATTTTTAAAAAATAATACATCTTCTATTTTAGAACAGTTTGAGATGTGCAGAAAAATTGCAAATATAGCATATAACCACCACCCTGCTTTCTCTAATATTAAGAGCTTGCATAGATACATGTCTGTTTTTTGGACTTATGATTGTTGCCTAAAGTTCATAGTTTGTTATGATTTCCTCAGTTTTTAATACTCTTTTTCCTTTTCTAGGAGACCATGCAGGAGACCACCTTGTTGGCCAACGTATCTCCTCAAGTCCTTTAGGACTTTCTTTGTTTTTGATGACTTAGGCACTTTTGAGGAATTCTGGTGTTATGACTTAAATTGTGTCCCCTCAAAATATGTACCAACTTGGCTAGATCATGATTCTCAATATTCTGTATGGGCTAAATTGAGTTGACTAGAGAAACAAGTTCAGACACTGGTATGTGTATGAAAGAACTTTATATCAAAGAGCAGCTATACATTAAGAAAACACCGCATCCTAGTCCAGAGCAAGTCCGTAAGTCTGCTATTACCCACCATGCTAATACTAATCCATAAATTTCTCTTTAGACTCATGCAGTAAGGCTGAATGCAGGAAGATCACAGGCAGTTGTGAAAAGTCGTACAGCTCCGGTGGTTGAAGCATCTCACCACTGACGTGGGTCTCCACGTGACTTCCAGTTCCAGGGCTCAGGCTGCATCAGTGGAGCTCCATGTGGCCTGTCAGCATGAAGATGAAGCAGAGAGTGTCTCCACGCTCTAGGGAGGAAAACAGAAGATCCCAGGATACTTGGGAGGGGGGAATGCAATGCCCACACAGAGGCCTCCTTGGCTGTGACCTGATTCACAGGCTAGATTCCACCCCTTCACAGGTTGACAGATTATGCAAGTGCCAAGGTGTCATTATCTTCCACTTTTTCATCTGATAGAATTATCCTGTATATTGTAAATCTTAACCTTTATGATGATATGGCAGGGTTAGTGACAGAGTGACAGCTGTGCTGATACTGTGTTGTTGCCATTGAGCCAATTCTGACCCATAACAGCCCTATGCACAACAGAACAAGACGTTGCCTGATCCTTCACCATCTTCACCAGTGTGCCTGTGCTTGAGCTCACTGCTATAACCACCATGTCAATCCAGCTCATCAAAGGACTTCCTCTTTCCTGCTGCCTCTCTACTCTACCAAAGATGATGTCCTTCTCCAGGGATGGATTGGTCTTTCGTGACCACATGTCCAAAATATGTCAGAGGAAGTCTTGCCATCCGTACTTCCAAAGAGCACTCTGGTCTGAATTCCCCCGTGTGGCAGCCATGTACTCTGGTGTCAATTTGACTAAGAGTGTAGGGGTGGTGTCTAGCCTGTCAATCTGGAGATAGCCAATGAGACCTCTGTGTGGGCATGACTTTCTTTGAGACTTCTGGGAAATCTCACGATAGTTCCCCTGTGGAGAGGAGAGACCAGAGACTCAATTCCTTGGAGATGAACTACTGACAAGATGAGATGACAGCACGCTGATAGATGCTGATTCCTGGAGACTGGAAGAGCTGGAGGAGATAGAACCAAACCTCTGGGGTCAGAGAAGCCGTGTGGAGACTCCTGCCAGTGCTGAGATGCTTGGGAGACTATAGGGAGACCCCTACCTGAAATGCGTCTCCAGCCAATGGATCCTGCTGATGGACCCTGATCCCTGGAGAGGAGGAGCCATGAGGAGACTCCTGCCAGTGCCAGGATGCTTTTACCGCCACTGGATACACAAGACTGCATCCACTGGCCTGTGATTGCCCTGGAGTCATTGCATGTGCTTCATGAGTTGGAAAGAGACTTTATAGGTTGGTATCGGACATATAGGGTGATATCAGACTTATGACCTTGGACTGGACTGGGAAGTTCCATTCGTCTTGTATATAAACCTTTCCTTTATATCCATATGCGTGTTTATGAATTTGTTTCTCTAGTCTACCCAGACTAACACACTCTGAGACAGATCAGTTTGCCATTTTTTGCAGTTCATGGTACACTTTCAACAATTTTTTTCCGGTGCCACAATTAAAATGCATGGATTCTTCTTTGGTCTTCCTTACTCGGTGTCTAACTTTCTCCTGCTTATGAGACCAGGAAAACATCGTGGTTTGGGTCATGTGTCATGCTGATGAAGCATGACTTATCTTATGTCTTAAATCGGTCTCTTTGGGCATAAAAAAGAGATTAAACAAGGGAGCAGTGATCAGAGGGGCTATTGCCATCAAGCAACAATGTCCTTCCCGGGAAACACCAAGATCCAGGGGAAGGCCAATGGACCAACACAGATAGAAAACCCTTCTCTACAGATGATGCCCTGAAGTTGGACTTCCTGTTTTCTAAATTGTGAATGAATACATTTATGTTCCTTAAAGCCATCCATTAGTGTTTCTTCTGGGGCACCAGTAGATAATTAAGACAACCGGGAATGCATTTTGTAGAATGTCCCACAAGAAAACATGTGCCTGACGTGGTCTCGTAGCTGTTGTTGTTCAGTGCTGGAGAGTCGGTTCCAACTCAGAGAGACGCTAGGTAAAACAGCACCAAACACCTCCCAGTCCTGCTCTGGCCTCACGATCGTTTTCATAGCTGGTCGAGGGTAATGCATTTGGGGGAGAAAGACAGCAGAGGTCAAGTCATACTTTCCTTACAGTATAGCAAGACTGCATTTTAAAAAGCATGACTTATTGTTGTGGATGTGGATGTTAGTTACCTGAAAAATTACATTTAAAAATCATATTTTTCTAGCCAAGACATGGACTCAAGGAGAGACTCTGAAAAGAAGGTAGGAGGCATCTTAAGAGCAGACAGACAGTTCTGAGCCACAGAATGCAGTAGGCAGGCCACCTCAGTTCCTTTTGGCAAAAGGCCTGGCAGTCTATGAATTCCATCTTTCTGACTCTCCTCAGAACAGGAGCAAGGACTCTGTGGAGTCCATGAACTTCCAGCTTTTGTTCCCTGGACTCCATGCGAGTCATGGGAAACTTCAGGGTAAGTGACAGTTCCCAGGGCAAAATAAGCCCACTAGCAGAAACCAGATTCTCCTTTCCCAAGCAGTGGGGAGAGTGTCTCTAGGGCACTAGCATTTGCATTAATAAATATTTAAAGAAAAGCACACACTTCATTTCCTGTAGCTGATAAAGGCTTTAGGAAATATGTGGGCCCTTGTGACTTTGCAGCAATTCTGCAAAGGCACCCTAATGCAGTCTCGCCTTGATTCTGCAGCTGTTATTTCAATGCTCTTTTCAAGCTTTCAGCCACCCTCAACCACATTCTGAGCCATGCTCTTAACACCGGGGAACTGGTTGCTCCTGACCTCATTGTGCAATCCAAGCCAGGAGTCATCAACCCCCAACCCTGGCCTCCCCCACTGAGTATGGGCACCTCCTTATGTGTGTGCCTGCCTTCCCCACATCTGTGTGGTTGAGGACGGCAGGCAGCAAGGCAGGCAAGAAGGTAAAGAGAAAGAACCAGCTCTGTACACCTTCTTCCTCCAGTGCATGTGCCCATCACCTTTTATCTACAGCCTTGTTCTAGTCCTTTAAACTCATTCCACTCAAGCATTCTCCGTCTATCTTTACTTCCCCCTAACTGCTAACCTCTCTGACAGGCATCTCACCCACTCCTTGTTTTAAATGTCAATTGGAAAGAGGAATTGACAAGGCTCCTGGTGATCAGACTCTTACTAGTTGTTTATCCCAATCTCTAACTTCTTCTAAGCTCCATCCGGACCGACGGAACCACCTTTAGTTCTCTGGCTCTCTCGGCCTCTTTCTTGTCTCTTGGCCTCTGAACCTGGTCTCCACTGCCTGAAGGGTCATCTCTCCAAGCTTTCCTCCACCTTCCCTCTTGTGTGAGTGCCACCCAACTCTCACATATCCAGACTCACACCCTGTCAAACACAGTCTTGTAAGCACTCCTTCCAGGAAGTCTTCCCCAACTCCCAGAACTCAAAACGAACCAGCTATGCTAATACCAGTACTGGTTCATGGATCTTGTGACTCCTCAAATGGCCAAAGGTGAGTGTCTATACTGAACAAGTCGTGATGCGCTTTAGTCTTAAATGTCTTTTTAATTTCATAAATAATATATATTCAGTGTAGAAAATCCAGTGAGCAAAAGGAGACAAAACCTTTTAAAGTTTAATAAACCTTTTTCAGAAATCACCATTTGGCATTTGGAGTTCACACACTCTGTGTGTGTGTGTGTGTGTGTGTGTGTGTGTAAAGAAAAACTAGATCATATTCCACAGGCAGTTATGTAAGATTTTTTTCCACTGAAAAATATATCTCATAAATGTCTATGGAATTAAATTGAAAATGATATATAATTATATGACTAACATTTATTGGCCCAAATGGTAATATACCTGGGAATACTGGCATGATTAGCAGCTGTATCAAGTTCTGTAACTTGGCATGCTAGCCTTGCTTGTCTAATTGACTGGCTGTATTTCCTTTTTTGAAGTAAATGCAAGTGTTATAAATTATTCCAGAACCTAGCGGAAGATGGGCAGAAACCCGGGCCATTTTACATAAAGCATATATAACCTTGATAGCCAAATTGGAACAAGATAATTTTCCAAGAACGAAAAGCAGGAAGGAGAAATCCAACTAAATAGAATGCACGGGCAAATCAAAGAGTGAGTAAAGCAGGCTAATCTTGGAGAGGATGGTCTCTATGGAAGCCCTGGAGGCCAGACCTCGCCTCCCTCAGAGTCACTTTCGGCTGATGCCTGCAAACTCAGCATTCTGAGCCCATCAGGCCTCGCGGAGTGAGTTGTGACTGTGCTTTTGCCAGAACCTACAGCCTGGAAAAGTCCTGCAGCTGCCTGACCCTGCCCTACAGAATTGGTTGAGTCTGAGTTGACTTGGCTGCAGTGCATGCGTCTGAGTGCTTTACCAATGGATGCATTCAGACCTTACAACTATACAGATGAAGAAACCGAGGTACAGAGAGAGGTGCTAACCTGTTCTATATCACACTACCAGTAACCTTACACGAAGACTGCGTGGGACTTACAAAACAGCTTAGATGAGTCATTACAAGGAAACCTACTGCTAGGGTTAGTAAGGAAAGCAATATCATCTCGATAGAAGGAAAGGCATGCAAGGAAAGCACTGACTCCCAATAAAAATATGACCAAAAATAGGAGCACAAGAAGGTTAGTTTTCATAATAGAGAATATTTATTTCACAGTGCAGGACCAGCTGTCTTTAAAAGGTGAATCAGACTCCTATCTGCTGAAAATAGTCTGAGAGTACGAATTCCTCACTCCCACCTATAGTAACCACAATATAAGCCGCTTAGGAATCAATCATAGAACATATGAAAGCTTTCTCCTTTCAGAAACTGACTGAATATTTGTTTGTTATATCAAAATTTGGTGGAAAAAGTCTAGAAAAATCACCACAAAAGAATAAAAATCTTTCCTATTAACCTGTGCTTTGAGGTAACACCTCAATATTTGTATGCAGACACCTTTTTTTCCTTCAGGATTAGGGCCACACAGTTATACTATTTTGAAACGTGTTTTTCTTCAGATCAGCCTAAATTATCAATAGTACTCCTTTTTTATTAAATAAAAGGAACCCATACATGAATTTTGACATCTCAATACTATCCCTCAAATTGTGGTGCTATAATTTAATGTGCAGTGTTGGACACAGGAGAGTTCCACTTTGGGGCTACTATAAATAACAGGGCAACAACTATATTTGTCTACAAACCCACCTTCACAGCTCTGACAATTTGATTAGGTCAATTCTTAGAAGATAATCCCTCTGATTTCTGATGCAACCTATCAAATTATCTTCCTGAAACAGTCATGTAGGGAAGTGTCACTTTTTCACATTCTAATCTACCAGTAATCCAAATGAAATGTGTGTATTAAATCTATGAAGAAATTACAAAACCAAAACACCTTACGGAGCATTGTGACTATTTGGAAAAAATGGAGCGAAGTCTGATGTAGGAAGGATCTATGCCTTTAAATGGTCAGCACTTCCCCCAGTAATTTACAAACTTAATTCAGCCCCACCAGGAAGTTTCTGTGAATTTATCCAGATGACTCTTAACATTATACATAATATCAGCAAATGTTCTCAAAGAGAAAAGGCCTACTCTCATAAGATTTTAAAATATTTGTAAAAATATTTGTTAAAGTGATGGCAATACAAACCCATGTATGTTCACTTCTCATTGTGCAAATCAGATTTTCTGAACATGTGAGGGGGAACGACATCTCTTCTGAGCAGCTGTATGTGTGGATTGTGACAAGAGTTGTATGTGCCTCCAATAAAATAGTTTTTTTTAAGAAGTGAAGAGGGAATACACATAGATTAACCTTCCGGTGAATCCCCTGGGAATTTAGATCAAGGATGTGAATAGCTTTGCTATCATGTAGAATGCATTGGAAAGTGGATTATTGCAGATGTAGTTAGGTTAAAATTTAGCATCTTATCATGTCATCTCCCTTAGGATCCATTTAAATTTGTTCTAGTTTTTAATATTTTCTGTTTTCTTTTCTATTGAGGTTCTAAATCAGCTTTATTTTTTATTGTTGTTAGTTTAAAAAATATTTTCCCATATATAAATCCACAATAGGTAAATCTATACAGATAGTGTCTGGATGAATGGTTCCTCAGGAGGAAGAGTGATCTTTCTACTTCTGCAAGCAGTTATGGTTTCTATATCCCACAGGGAGTCACCAGAAGTCAGCATGGACATCATGGCCATGAGTTTGGCTTGGGGTTTTCGGAGGTATTGCAGGGGTGAATGGAGGGAAATGACAAGTACAAGAATTAAGAAAATGGGCTGAGCCTTGGTGGCATAAGTGGTTCAGTGCAGGACTGCAGCCCGCAGGCTTGGTGGTTCAAATGGAGCGGCTGTTCTCAGGAGCAGCACTGGGTAGCGCCCACGACCACCAAAGGCAGTGATGCCCACAAAAACAAACAAAACAACAACAACAACAAAGAATTAAGAAAATGCTCTAAACTGTGGTGAGGATTGTAAAACTCTTCTTCATGTGATTGAACTATTTGATTGTATGAGATGTGAATTAGATGCCAACAAACTGTTAAGTAAAAAATAAAAGTGTGGAATTCAAGGTTATAACAACCCTTCATCCCTCCATTTTCACTCAGAAGAACTGGGAGAAATCCAAATATAAGTTTATTATTTTTCCAGAAGGAAGAGCCCCAAATGCAATTGGATATGTTTTCATTGTGTTTAATTGTCATTCTTCTAGCTCATAACTTAGTTAACACCATACAAACAGCTAGTTTGTATGACACTTTAAGCTTTTGCAAGAACTTTTTGATTGCACAGGTAGGACAAGAAGGCACAACGACTGAGCCAGAAACTGGCTGTGAAACTACAAAACTCATTGTGTTGATGAATGAGTTGGGATAGAGTGGGGAGGTTTTACAGTGTTGGCTGGACCCACTTAATGCCATTGAGTTGATTCTGATGCACAAAGACAGAGAAATGGAACTGTTTGAGTCCCCAAACTCGGTTTTTAAAAAATCAGACAGTTGACCCTCCGTGGCCTCTTTTCTTTGGTCCTCTGAGAGCACATGGCCAGTCTCTCTCTAAAAACACAAGTTCTTTTGCTTAAACTTATCCGTGGGAAACTTTTCCCTATTATGTTATTCCACAGGCCTTTTCATTTAAAGAACAATTTGAAAGAAGAACACCAACAACACTTCATGTATTTGGAGAGAGACACACCCTCCCTCCCACCCACATGCTCACAGACAACAAAATCAAACCAGTTGGTACTGACACCCAAGCTCTCTGAGTTCAAAGCAAGAGCCACCTCAGATTTTGCCTCATCTGCAGAGGACCTTAGTGTTTTCCTTTGAAGTGTTTCCTTTGGGGGTCAAGGTAAAGGGGCCATATTGATTCAAGACATTGCTAATCTATAGAAGGATGTAGCCTTTGCTCCATCACACATTTGTAATGTTCACATGAGGTTAACAAAACAAATGGTTTTGACTGTAATGCGTGAGATGCGGCCAAACTTCCTTCTCAACTTGTCCCGGTCACAGGAACATCCCTGCAGGATGAACTGGGACCTAGACTAAGGGAGAACCCAGCAGGGCCTAAGAACAATTACTGAGCTAAGTTCAGGTCTCTTGAGTCTCATGTGATCAGTGAGCCATAGTGGGTTTCTCCAATTGGCTATTGCTTGCCAAGATAATTAAGTCTGAACTGGACATAAAGAGTACCTGGGTCAAAATCCTCTGTCTCTCATTAAGCAATTTTACAAGTCACTCTGGCAGGTCTCTTCACAACTATTCTTCCTGACCTGCCTCCTGCTAAAGAATTTCTTAAAACAAGCTGGAAAAAAACCCACATTTTCTGAAAGGTCCTTTGTAGCTAGAACCCAGAAGTAGATGGGGTTTTTGAATTGTATTCTGTGAGACAGATAACAAGAGAATATCCACTGAGATTAAATAGGTAGTAAATAGTAGGGTGCTCACCATGCTCACTGAGTTTTAAAACCTCTCCTTAATGAAGCATGCATTACGAACATATTTGCATCAGTCTTGCCATTTATTTGGTAGCCGCAGTTTCAAACACAAGCCAATGCATATTACTTGAATTCATTTAACTGGGAAACATAGCATGTTTTCATCTTTATACTCCACCCACACAAATATCTAGCCTAAATGTGAGGATATGAAAAGTGATGTGTATCACAAGTTGAATCTGAAAGCATTTCTCCATCTGGAGAAAATGAGTTATCTAACAGAGTTATAAAACAGAACATATCTGATTGTTTCAAGGCACTTTGATCTAATATTGTGTTTTGAGGTCGATGCAGGTAACGCCCACTCTTCAATAACACCCCCTTGCTAATCAGGTCACTCATGGGATTTGGAATGGATGTTGCATATGCCCGCCACCAAATGGCCTGTCTCAGTGCCCCAAAGGGTCATCTGTTTGAATAAAGTTTTTCCAGCCTCTGTTGTTGTTTATCTCAAGACCCAATTCAAGGGACTTCATCTCACTTTTTAACTCCCACAAAACACCACCCAAAGAGCTGGGAGAGTAACATTAGTGTGTGTAAGGTGTTTGGGATAGACTATATTGTTTTAACAATCTCTTAGCTTGGGTTACCCCCAGTCAAGATTTTATATGGAAATAAATTAAACACACACACACACAAACACCAGTTGCCATCAAATCAATTCTCACTCATGGTGATCTTGTGATCCTCATACATAAAACTTATCTATTTATTCATATATCAACTACCCATGTTGAATACTCCATGTTGAATAAGTAAAGTATTCAAATTACATTTTCACAGTGACTCAGTGCTGGGGCAAAATGAGCTAGTTTTCTTTGAATGCATGGCCTTTTGTATCTTTCTGTAAGCTCACAGAATCTTCACTAAAGCTCTAGAGAGTAGAAGTTAAGACTCATTTTCCCAAAGTGAAGATCAGTTGATATGCCCAGGTCACTCTGGGAGGCTGATCTCCTCTTTATCCAACAGTTGAATTGAGCCCAAACCTTTGGTGGAGGATCCAGAATGCCCTTTGTTCCATTCCTTCAAATGTTCTCCCTGGTGGGTGGTAGCTTCAGTACCCTGCAGCCCTTCAGGGCACCATGTGAATGCAGACCCTCCAGAAAGCTGTTGGAGAAGGTTTCTGAGATCCATGTGTGGACATTGGGTGTGTCAGTGATGTGTCCACCATTTGGTTGCCTCAAAAGATGTTGGTTCAGCTGCTTTGGGAGGGATGGGAATGATATCTAGGGATACAGGCCAGAGGCCCATATTGTTTCTGAGGCCTGGCTTGATGGTTGTGATTAATTGGAGGAGATTGAGGTAAAAGTGTTTTGAAAGAGGGAAAGGAGCTGCTTGCTATCTTAAGACCCAGGAAGGCTAGACCATGCATGAGTTGTTCTGTTGATAATAAACAATTGCTCAAACATTCACTATTCAAAGGAAGTTTTTATAATTACTTCATATCCAACTCTTCCTCAATCTGGTTTCACATTTTGCCAGAAGCAAACCAGGTCATGCTGTGCCTTTGATGAGATTGCCTCCCCAGGACTATAGTGTTAACAAGACTCTTTTTTAGATGGTGCATTTCTGAATGGTTTTTCTCCTTTCTGTGTTTCTATGCTTGTCTTCTATATAGTCTGCAATAAGGAAATTTTCCTTTGAAATCCTTTAAATATACATTTAAGAAATCCTTTGCTATAGACATTGGGCCTTAGGATAAAGTGAATATTTGTCCCCATTGGCAAGACCTTCTCTCTCAGGTTCTTGTCTTACCTCTTAATTTGTGTCCACCACAGAGTTGAATAAGTGCCCTATGCTCCAGGCATGTGGGCCGGCCTCCCATTTCTCTTTGTACCTCCATCCCAACTCTGTGTCCTTATTCAAGTTATTCTACACAAGAAAGCTATCTCATTCTTTTATTTCCCTCTCACTGAATTCACTGTCATTGAGGTTATTCTGACTCACAGAGACCCTCTAGAATAGGTTAGAATTGCCCCTGTGAGTTTCCAAGATGGTATCTGTTTATGGGGGTAGAAAGTCCCTTCTTTCTTTCTCAGAGTGGCTGATGGTTTCCAAATGTTGACCTTTCAGTCTATCAAGCAACCCCTACATCACCAAAGCCTCCTAAATAACACTACTCTTCATTCTAGACTCAAGTTTAAGAGGCTAATTTCACTTTCTTGTGAGGTGCCTCGAGTAACTTCCCTCAAAGCAACCTTGTATATAACAGAACCTACCACCCTCATAGCACTGCTATGCTACCTTTGTGGTAGCTACTAAGACAATCCAACCATATCTTCAAAGACACCTGTGCAGACTTACATACCACACCCTTGACAGATATTTTACAAAAGCATAGTAAAAACAAAAACACAGTTCTGAGTAGGTGCTAGAAACTTGGCTCTACTATCATTCATAACTAGAGCCAGAGAGAAAGAGAGAGGGAGAGAGAGGAACAAAATGAAAAAAGCTAACACATTAAAGACTCACAGTATCTTTTTTTATTAAATCATTTTATTGATGGCTCATACATCGCTTTTCACAACATAAATAAACATACTGTGCCAGGCACCTTCACATGTCCACTGCTATTAAGCCCTTAAGCCCCTAGTTTCAGCTTTTCCTCTCTTCCCCTCTTCCCCTGCTCTCTCCTTCCCACCAATCCTCAATACTTTATAAATTATTATTGTTCTGTCATATCTCACACTATCCAACCTCTCCCCCAACCCACCCCCTTTATGTCCGTTCTTCATATAGGAGCTTATGTGTATATCCCTGCAGTTGGCTCCATCTCTCCACCTCACCCTCCCTCCACCCCTCCAGCAGCTCCAATCTAACCATCAGCCTGAAGGGGCTCATCCATCCTGGTCCCCCCCATATCTCCAGTTCCGCTCTCTACCAGTGTACCTTCTCCAGTCCATCTGGACCATGATGATTGGGGGGGAGGAAGGCTTTAGGAACTAGAGGAAACATGTATGCATCATCACTGCCCGACTGCCCCTTCACTGGTCTGTCTCCTCCCCGTGACTCCCCTGTAAAGGGGTGACCAATTACCCACCAGTGGACCTTAGGCCTCCACCTTGCTCTCCCCTTCATTCATAATAATGTGATTCTTGTACTTTGATGCTTGACACCTGCTCCTTTCGGCCCCTCTTGATCACACATGCTGGTGTGCTTCTTCCATGTGGGCTTTGCTGTTTCTGCGCTGAATGGAGACACAATTTTCTTCAAGTCTTTGAGACTTCAGACATTCAATCATTTGGTAGCTTGGCACCATTGCTTCTTCTACTCTGTTTGCCTCTGTATCCATTTGTCTTCAGCGATATAGGAGTCAATTGGTTCATTGATTTTTATTTTTGCTCTTTGATGTCCAATACCTGATTGCTTCAGCACCTCATGATCACACAGGCTCACAGTATCTTTTATGAATGTATAATGATAATCTGAATTTGGTATCCTACTGAAGTCTGAGATTGACTCTTTACCCATAAAATTTCTGGGTGAAAAGACAAAAGGTAGAAAAGTAAATTTGGTGTTTACTGAATAGTTATTAGAATACTTATAACACCTTAATGTAGTTTTAGAGTTTATAAAATGCTTTTGTAAACATGTTTCATTTGCTTCAAGGCCAACGTTCTGAGCTGCACATGGTACAGGATACCATCCACCCTGCAGAGATAAAAGATGCCAGGGTTTAGAGAGACAATCCAACTTGCTCATAATTCCACATCTCATTAATACAAGAGTCAGAATGAAAGCCCACCCCCCCAGGCCTCTGCTCTTTCATTTCCTGAAATGGCCTATAAGAAAAGTCACTTCAGGCATAGTATTTATGAGTTGTGTTGTTAATTATTAAGGCAGCAGTTTGAAACTACCATCCATCCCAAGGTTGGAAAATAAGACTTTCTACTCCTGTCAAGAGTGAGTGTTGGCTGAGGAGGTGGGCAAAGGACATGAACAGAAGTTTCACTGAGGCGGAAATCAGAATATGGCCAATAAACATATGAGAAAATGTTCCCTGTCATTGGCCATAAGAGAAATGCAAATCAAAACAACAATGAGATATCACCTAACACCCTCAAGGATAGCCTAATTCAAAAAAATAAGAAAGGGATAAGTGTTGGAGAGGCTGTGGGGAGATAGGAACTCTTATCCATTGCTGGTGGACCTGTAGGTATGTACAGCCACTATGGAAATTGATTTAGTGATATCTAAAATAGATGGAAATTGAGCAACCATATGACCCTGCAATCCCCCTACTGGGCATATACCCAAAAGAGGCAAGCAACAAATCACAACCAGACATCTGTGCCCCAATGTTCATCGCAGCACAGTTCACAATTGCAAGGAGTTGGAGACAGCCCAAATTTCCATCAACTAACGAATGGATTAAAAAGCTGTGGTACATACATACAATGGAGTACTATGCATCGCTGAAAAGCAATGATGAATGCATGAAGCACATCACCACTTGGGAAGAACTGGAGGAAATTATGCTAAGTGAAGTTAGCCAAGTGCAAAAGGACAGGTACAATATGAGTCCACTGCGGTAAGTGTAATTTAAAAATAATGCAGAGGGGTACCTTGGGTTGCTACTGTATTCAGAAATGCCTGGGGAGAGGCCCAAGTAATAAGGCAGGGGCCAGACCAAATTCTGAGCTACATATAGTAGCCAACTGGAATGGGGAGATGGGGGTGGGCCATGGGGCAAATGGTGATGTGCAGAGAGGGAATGGAGTACTAACCCTCCCAAGGGGAGTGTATTGTTTATATCTCCACAGCGAAAGTGGGACCAAACTTAAACCTGGTGATCCAGGATGTGAATGCAGTGTGGCAGTATAAGTGGAGAACCAATGAAGGAGTCTGAGCACACAACCCCAATCCCAACTACAGGGGCAGCCACCTCTCCACCAGGGGAGTTTGCCTTGGTGGTCAGCACTTGAAGCTGCAGCTTGGGAAATGAGAGATGCCTGACCTGAACACATGAGAACAAATGAAGAGGGAGGAAGAGAGAATGGAGTACATCCTGGTCCACTGATCCTTCAGGACGATGTTCCCACTCAGAGGATCATATGTGGTCCGTCTCACTATGAAATACAGCTACCATCACTGACCCAAGGTCTTTCAAGGTCAACAGTGGAGAACCAGGGTCAGGATTATACCCTGTCTGACACATCCACCCAGGGAAAAACACTAAAGCTGTACAACAGAGTGTGGAGATCCAGATGGAATGACCATGATAAACCTTGGGACCAGGGAGTGGCACCCCTTCTGACTCAACCAGGGGACACTACTCCTGGAGTTCAATGAACAGACTTTGAATTACTTACATGTTTTTATATTGTTATTATATATATATATATATATGCATGTGCATATATATATATATATATGGCATTGGGGGTTTTTGTTGTTGTTACTTTATTTATTTTCTTTGGTTGCTTCATTTTAGGAAGCCTTTTTTGGGTACATATTATTACCTTTGCAGGCCTATCTAGATAAGATAGGCTGGATGAACAGTCTGGAGGTGAAACGACAGGACTGAGGGTTCCGGGTGCGGGCCATGGGAGAAGGGGAGGAGGAGGAAAGGAGATGGTGTTGACCAGCCATGGGATAAGGGTATAGCAATTGATCCAAAAGTAGAGACAAGGTGGTTGAGAGAAGTCCAGTAGAGATTGACCAAGGGTAATAATGTAAACAGAGAGAAAATACTGAAACCCAAATGGAGGCTGAGTTTGATAGTGGGACAAGAGGGAAGTAAAAGGAAATAGAGTAAAGAACTGGGGGTAAAGAGCATTTATAGAGGCTTAAATACAGGCAGGTACATAGGTGCATATATCTAGATGTGACAACGGGGGAAATAGATTAACGAACTTATACATATAGGCTTAGTAGTAGAACAGCACATGGGCATTGGACCTCCACTCAAGTACTTCCTAAATGCAAGAACACTTTGCTCTATTAAATTGGCATTCCATGATGCTCACCTTCCCTACCCGATCACTGAAGACAAAAGTGTGCATAAGCAATGGTGGTGAAGAAAGCTGATGGTGTCCGGCTATCAAAAGATGTAGCATCTGGGGTCTTAAAGGCTTGAGTAAGCAAGCGGCCATCCAGCTCAGAAGCAACAAAGCCCACATGGATGAAGCACACCAGCGTGTGGACCATGAGTTGTCAAAGGGATCAGTTATCAGGGTTTAAGAACTAAAAACCATAACATTGTGTGCTCGCTTTCTTGATATGATCACTGATAACAAATGTGTGCATAAGCAAATGTGGTGAAGAAAGCTGATGGTGCCCAGCTATCAAAAGATATAGTGTCTGGGCTCTTAAAGATTTGAGTAAACAAGTGGCCATCCAGCTCAGAAACAGCAAAACCCACATGGAAGAAGCACACCAGCCTGTGTGACCACAAGATGTTGAAGGGATCTGGTGTCAGGCATCAAAGAACTAAAATTATATCATTATAAATAAGGGGGAGTACAGATTGGTGACCCAAAGTCCATCAATAGGTGAAGCGACATCCTCTTACCGAGGGGTTACAGGGAGGAGATGAGCCAGTTAAAGTCCAGTGCAGTAACAACGAAATATGCATCTTTCTTCTAGTTCTCAAATGCTTCCTCACACCCACTATTATGCTTTCGGTTCTACCAGACAAGCCTGATTAGAACAGGGATGTACACTGGAGGCGGAAACATGGGGAATTTAGGATAGATATTCCCTCAGAATGAGTGATGGGAGTGGTGAGACTGGGAGGGTGGAGGGATGGTGGAGTAGAAAGGGGGAAGTAATTTCAGGGATCTACATATAACCTTCTCTCTGGGGCATGGCCAAAAGGGAAATGAGAGAAGGGACACATTGGACAATATACAATATGAAATAGCAATTTGTAAATTATTAAAGGTTCAAGGGGGGTAGGAAGGAAGGTGTGGCAGTCATGTGCTTATGTTAATTTTATGATTGAAATGTAGGGGTGGAATCTAACCTGTTAATCTGGAAATAGCCATTGAGCAGCAAATGAGGCCTCTATGTGGCCATGGCTTTCTCCTGAGACTTCTGGGAAATCTTGCCATATTTCCCTCGTGAAGATGAGAAGCTATCTTCCCCAGTTGTTGGGAGCTAGTCTCAGAGGCGATGAATCATGGACAAGACAAGATGGCAGCATCTGAGAAGCTGGAGGAGCCGGTCGAGAGACCACACGGTTTTGCCCTGATGGAGCCAGACCTCTGAAGCTGGGGCGGCCAGATGGAGACCTCTGCCAGCGATGAGTTGCTTCTGCTGCTGATGGACCCTGAGTCCTAGAAGTGAGGAGCCATGTGGAGACCCCTGCCAGCGCCGGGATTCTACACCCACTGGCCTGTGACTTTGTGAGTCGGAAGGAGACTTTATAGACTGATTTTGGGCATATGGGTTAATATTGGACTTAAGACTTTGAACTGGACTGGGCTCAATGTCCTGTTCCTCTAGTATATAAAACTTTTCCTTATATCTATATGCATGTCTATGAAATTTGTTCCTATAATCTACCCGGACTAACACAGAAGGGAAATATGGGGAGCTGGAACTGGAGACCTAAGTGGAGGGAGGATATTTTGAGAGTGATGATGGCAACAAGTGTACAAATGAGATCTGCATACAATTGATGTATGTATGGATCGTGAGGGGAGGTGTGTGAGTACCCAATAAAATGATTCATTAAAAAAAAGAGTGGGTGTTGGCTTGACATCCTTCATTGAACCATACCATTATAGGGGACAAAATTAGAGATGCAGTGCTGGAATTGTGCCCAATCTGACCCCAACACACTGGGTTGAAACACTAAGGGCACGCAACAGAGCAGCAAGGAGAGCAAAGCAATGACATGGCCAAGGAACACCAAAAACAGACTTTGGAGACAGAGTGTAGCACCCCATCAGATTTGACTGGAAAACATTCCTAAAGGTCCAAGAACTTTTGATAGGCTTTTCTTTTGGGGGGCATTGGCTTTCTTTTTGTTTTTGGTTTTGGTGTTGTTGCTGCTTTGTGGTTTTGTATTCCTTTGTTCTTTTGTTTTGCCGGTTTTGCACTCATTAATGTCTCTGTATATCTATCTAGATAAGATAAACAATCCTGAGGAGAAAACAATGGGACTCACAGGACAGTTCTGGGGGGACATGGGAGAAGGAGAGGTGGGAGAAAGGAAGTGTGTGTTGGGGAAGTTAACCAACCCAGGGACAAGTGAACACCAGGGGCTGGAACACCAAGTGAACTAAAATCAATGGAGAGAAAGGTGTAGGATGCCTAGAGGAGCTTGATCAAGGACCATGTAACAGTGAGGAATTGCTAAACCTGAATGAAGGCTGAACATGATGGTGGGACAAGAGGAAAGTAAAAGGAAATAGAGGGAAGAACTAGGAGGCAAAGGACATTTATAGAGGTCTACATATAGGCATGCACATATATGAATATATTTATATAGAGAGAAGTAAATCTATGTACTTAAATCTATATGTTAAGAATAAAGGTAGCAGATGGTCATTGGGCCTCCACTCAAGTACTCCCTCAACACAAGAACACTTTGTTCTAATAATGCAACATTTGGTCATTCTTACCTTCCTGACATAATCATTAAAGACAAAATGGGTACATAAGCAAATGTGGTGAAAAAAGCTGATGGTGGCCGGCTATTAAAAGATATAGCTTCTAGGGTCTTAAAAGCTTGAAGATAAATTAACAGCCATCTAGCTGAGAAGCAACAAAGCCATGGAGGAAGCACACCAGCTTGTGTGATCATGAGGTATTGATGGGATCAGGTATCAGACTTCTAAGACCCAGAACAAAATCATACCAATGTGAATGGGGAGGGGATGCAGCATGGAGTGGAGTCCCCAAACCCATTTATAGACAATTGGACATCCCTTTTACAGAAGGATAGAAAGGAAGAGATGAGTCAGTCAGGGTGCTTTATAGCACTGGTGAAACACACATCTCTCCTCTAGTTCATTAATGCTTCCTCTCCCCCACCCCCCACTATCATGCCCTCAATTCTACCTTATAAATCAAATTATACCAGAATGCGTACACTGCTATATGTAGGAGTCCACAACATAGAGAATCCAGGATAGATAAACCCCTCAGGGCCAACAATGAGAACAGAGATGCCAGGAGGATAAGGGCAAGGTGAGGAGAGAAAGGGGAAATTGATTACAGGGATCAATATATAATCCCCTCCCAGGGGAAAGAACAATAGAAAAGTGGGTGATGGGTGACAGAAGAACAATGTAAGATATGAAAATAGTATTTTATAACTTATCATGGTTTTATGAGGGAGGGGGAAATGATGAACTGATATCAAGAACTCAAGTAGAAAGAAAATGCTTTGAAAATGATGTTGACAACATATGTACAAATGCGCTTGACACACTGGATGAATGTATGGATTGTGTTAAGAGCCCCCTATAAAAGCATTTAATAAAAATAAAAGCATTAGTCTTGGAAAACCACAGGGGCTGTCCTATAGGGTGTTATGAGTAGAAATCAACTCGATGGCAGTGAGTTTTTGCTTTATAGGAAAAGTCATAGTGTCTGTCGGAAGGTACTAAGCCAAGAATCCATCTAGGACATGCTTTCTCTCTGCTCTTCTCCTACCTTGCTTCCCACCCATGAGTGCCCGTGCCTTTCTTCCTTGTTCACAATTACCTGAGATAGGAAGTGCCCTTCTCCTTTTCCATCTCTGTCAACTTTAATAAACCACCAACTATTATTATTGAAGACTTCATGCCCAGGATTATGTGTTTAAAAAAAAAACAACCAATGAAAAGCCATTTTGAAGAGGAAAAATAAGAAATACAGAAAAGCTTAAATATCTTGTTTTAATCATGCAGCTAATATTATGAGCCAAACCTAGGTTGTCTGACTTGTATTCTATTATGTATAACCTAAAGCAGATTTCATATAATTTAGAGCAATTTTTAATGTCACTAATTTAATTTTGATGTCACTCAAAATTAAGATAGACTCTCTCATATGCTACTATTAGTTGTTATAAATTTCTGTCTAGTTGTCTTTGACTCATGAAGGGGTTCCCTTGGCTTTTCTGACCATCTGCTGTCCCCAAAATGATATCCCTCCTCACGATTGGCCATTTCTGATCATGAGTTCAAAGTACGTGGGCAAAGACATTACTGTCTTCACTTCTAAGAGCATTCTGGTAGTAGATCTTCTAAGACTGATTGGTTCATTCTTCTGTTTTCACATGAAAACCAAAAAGCTCACTGCCATCAAGTTGATTATGACTCAAACTGATCCTATAAGACAGAGTGGGATTGCCTCTGTGGGCTTCTGAGACGACGACGAAGAAGAATGGAGGCCCCAAGTCTTTGCTGTCTCTATAGCAGTGGCTGGCGGCTCAAACTGCTGGGCTGTGTGCTTTCACAGGAGAGTACTTTCAAGGAAAGATCACAGGAAGCTAGCTGAGTTTCTCCTGTCCTCTTTGTCTCAGTCCTTTGATAAAGCTCCGCATGGAGCACTAGTGGCATAATGAATTCTGCTTGCTTCTTAACCCCAAGCTCAGTGGTTCCAGACCACCAGTTGATTCGCAGGAAGAAAATAGGAGGTTTTCTGCGTCCATAAAGACTTACAGCCATGGAAACCCATGGGGCAGTTTATTCTGTCCTGTGGGGTGGCTCTGAGCCTGAATTGACTTGATGAGACACATCTTCAAATGACATAGGCGCAAGTTTCCTCGCCAACACTCCATTTACTCTCCATTGTACTTTTGCCAGTTTGTTGATATTGCTGTGAAAAATATGGCACACAAAAATGAAAGCACCATATTTGGGATGTTTTTGAATGTCAATATAGACACTTTGACTAAACATGAATTTACTTTAAAAATGAAACCACCGCCTCTTCACATATGATATTAAGATATGAGTCCTTCATCACATCTTTGGGAAATTGACTTTTGGGATTTGAACTTAAAGTTTCACACTTAAGCCTAGAAAACTTTTTTGGGGGGCAGGACATTCCTTGTGGTCTATCAAATCTGTGTTGTGAAGAATCTATTTCTAAATATACCATATTTAATGGCTTTGTAATTTTTTTTACCACCTGCAAATTTAAGCAAGGCATGAGCTTTAAAACAACAACCCAAACAAAGCATCTCCCGGCTGATTTGCATGCATTCACAACAGATAGTCAGCTCTTCCCAAACTTACCTATCGCCCTGAATCCAGTGGGTTGTTTCAACACTTAATTCACACAGGAATAGTAAGAGCTGTTGCACCTGGAGAGAGGGGCACTTTGGATTAGAGCAGATGGGAGAAACAAAAAGGAATGGAGAGGCAGGAGAGGATATCCAGGTCCACCAAGCCCCAAGGATAAGGTGACCAAATGACCTGCTTTTTAACAATTTGTCCCACATCCTGTGGCGTTTTAAAAAAGTCCTGATTTTTGGAAAGAATGCATGACAAGCTAGGGAACAGTGGGAGAATGGGAAGAACATATACAGTTTTCGGTGGTCATGTGGTTATTTTGCCAGGATATGAGTTTTATATTATTTTTGTTAATTTTATGTTAAACTTTAATAATAACAAAAAATTGTTGAGAACTGATTGAGAACTGCCTATCAAAGTTTGCATTGTTGATCAGCTGTTAGAATTAGACCCCCATTGTTTGGACTTACTAAACAATGGCATTTCTGGGCATTGACAATGATGAAAACATTTTGAAACTGTCTCTCAGACGATACATATCATACTTTGTGCTACTGGTAGCTAAACAATCCAACTATTCAGATAATTTAGGTAAGTAATTTATGAAAACTTTCTTGAATTTAGCAGACAGTACTTGTATTATTTATATTTCATAGTGGCGGCAAAAAGCCTAGCCCTAGCCTTGAAAGTGACACTTATGATTTATGTTACGGCAAATTCAGAGGAAAAATAATACAAGTTAGCATTGTTATTATTTAGAAATAAATATGATTAAAGTTAAAATAACTTAAAAAATATAGTTCCTTTATAACAATCAAGTTAATTTAATTTATAAACTACCAATAAAATATCTTCATGTATGCGTGACTGCAGCCAACTGGCTTGGTGGTTCAAATCCAGCAGCAGCGCTCCAGGAGAAGGCTGGGCCTACCACTCCCACCAGAGGGCAGTGATGCCTAAAATATATATATACTAAATATATATATATCTCCATGTAATTATTTGCCTACTTACTGTGTTTTTAAGCAATATGTATATAATACTTTATAATATAATTTAAAAAATTTTTTTAGATTTTTAACATAATGACTAAGAAAATACTATGCAAATTCAATGATGATGTAAGAAGTGAATTTTCTGTTATTAAGCAAAACCAAAAGCAATTATATGGTAAAATGTGAGAAATGTCATGGAGAATTTTCTATTTCACAAGCAGGAAGAATGATATTTCAAAGCACTTGGAGACACAGAAACATAAAAGATATTTAAATACTGCTGCATCTTCCTCCAAAATGCACGATTTTATTTGGAAAACAACTTACGGAGAGGAAGAAAATAAATTAGCATTAGGAGAAGGACATGTCTTTCATGCCATTAATCATAATCATTCCTTCGAATCTATGGACTGTACATCACAAGTTGTCAAAAAGTTATTCAACCAAATATTTGCCTGTGCCTGAACAAAATCTGAAGCAATTGTGCATAATGTGCTTTCCCTATATGCATTTTCAGAATTAAACAAAAATCTAGAAAAAATTAATTTTATATCCATATATTCTGACACATTTAATTCTAATCATAAGGATTATGATTATTAGTTATGATTATAATTAAATCAAACTTACTTCCAACCATTATTAGTTTTTGATTTGGAAATGAATAAAAATTAGAATTTTAGATTTCTTTCCATGGTGAAACTTCTGAAATAATTTTCAGTTCCATTATTAATATTTTGGAAATAACAATTTTAAACATAAAATGATTGCATATTGTGCAGACAACATGAGCACAAATTTTGGAGGAAAAGCAAGAAGAACGACAACACACTGGAAGGATGGGTAGGGCCAAATGAGAAGAGGAACAAATAATATTTTTTATAAATTAAACAAAAACCTTAATCAAAACATTATTGGTGTTGGCTGTGCAGCGTACATAATACATAACACCATTCAAATAGCTGCTGACTTGTTGCCCGTAGATGTGGAAAATACTGTTATTAAAATATATTCTTATTTCTATATCTACACTATGGACGTTGAAATGCTTAAAGAATTTTGTGAAACTGTGGAAGTCGAATATCAGAAACTGCTTGGATACAGTAAAATGCACTGGTTAGCTCTTTTGTCAGCTGTCGAAAGATTTTTGAAAATATACGATCCTTTGAAATTCTACTTTTTATCACAGGATAAGTGTCCTAGAATTTTAGAACAGTTTTTTGAAAAAGAACCTTCAAAAATTTGGCTAGAGTTTGTGCACATCAAACAGCTCTTTTTCAAAATGCTATAAAACTTCTTGAAGGTGACAAAATTTCAGTAATCGAGGTAGCAAATGAAGTTAATAATTTAAAATTTCAGTGTCAAGAGCGGTTAGAAAATAATTTTCTTCCATTAACTATCTATAATAGTTTAAGCCAGCTAGAAGAACAAGGTACAATAAATCATGCAGTTATCATGAATCACGTTAAAAAGTTCTATAGTAGCTGCATAGATTATTTAGAAGAGTGGACTGGCTGTGGTGAAGCTAAAAGTTACTTGAATTAGATGAATTAGAAAAGCAAAGCAATTAATAATGAAATACCAGATTTGTTTGTTTATCCTAACAAATGAGTACATGAATTCCTCCAAGAAAACTGAGAAGAGAACATATACAATTAGAAATGACAAGAGGAACAACTCACTTAAAGAACATAGTTCTCTAAATTACATATTAACCAGTATAAAAAGTCTGAGTGATGGGGCTGAGTCCCGGTGGTGTAGTGGTGCGCGGGACTGCGGCCCATTGGGATGGAGGTTCAATTCCAGCAGTGGCTCCACAGGAGCAAAGGCTGGGTCTCCTACCCTCACCACCAGATGGCAGTGATGCCCCAAAATAAAATTAAAAGCCTGAGTGAATAAAATTTTCTAAAAGAAAAAAATACCTCAAAGTAAAATTCTGAACACAACTGGAAATATTTGAAGTTGTCAAGGGACCTTTCCCAAAAGCATCCCAGACCACAGGTTCACTGGCGAACCCTTCCAAACTTTCTTTCCAGACATGTAAACAATAGACAATTCCTGTGCTGTATAAAACTTTTCGAGCATAAAAACATGAGGAGAAGCCTAATTTTGGTGCCCTCATTCCAAACCTGATGAAGATAGTATAGAAAGACCCACAAGAACACAGAATAGAAAAATCCAACACCCCTTTAAGACAAGATAAAACTTTAACAAAATTTCAAGTAGAACATATCAATACTTTTTAGAGACACATATGCCCCAAACCTAGTTGAGTTATCCCAGGAATGTAGCAAGGTTCCAAGTAGGAGAACATATTAATATAGTATGCGACTTCTTAAACATGCTCGTCCACTGAGTCAACACCATTAAAAATGCAAGAGTTTAAATAGGACTACAAATCTATTTCCCTAGCATGGTACTGAATACTTATTCCAAACAAATAATCAGCATTGTATTAGAAGTAGGGGGAAAGATTTTAAAGTAGAAATAAAGGAATTTGCTTTTCTTCTGAGTCATATTTCCCTGACATTCCTCCACCTCCTGAGCCCAAAGGCAGGAATTTGACTTCTATTGTTTTCTTCAAAAGGGTTGCCAAAATTTTGTGGAAAATTTTAATGAAAAGATAAGGGAATCTTTTTACTCATTTTTCAAAGTCCATTCCTACAGGAGTCTTTATGGCTTAATAATTAAGAGCGTGGTTAGTAGCTGAAAGATGGCAGTTGGAACTGGCCCATGGCTCCAGGTCCATGGGGAGTTATGGTGATCTGCTCCCATAAAGACTACGTCTAGGAAATCCTAAGGGGAAGTTATGCTGTTTTGCTTTTGTTGTTAGGTTTTGGCAAGTTAGTTCCCACTCACAAAGACCCTGTGCACAACAAAACAAACCCTGTCATGCATCATCCTCACAATTGCTATGTTTGACACACTCTTGCAGCCAGTGCATCAATGCATCTGGTCAAGGGTCTGTCTCTCTTTTGCTACCCCTCCATTTTACCACACATGGTTTCTTCCTCTAAAGAATGGGCTCTCCCAATAATGTGTCCAAAGCAAATGAGACAAAGTCATACCATCTTTGTTTCCAAAGAGCATTCTTCTAAGACAGATTTGTTTGTTCTTCTGGCAGTCCATGTTACTCACTCATTAGATACTTAGTCAATACTGTTAGCTGCTGTGGACTCTGTTCAGATTCCTACGTGACTCTATGTACAACAGAAAGATACATAACTTTAGGGAAATTAAGCTCGATCCTTTAGGGACTCCATGAGTCAGAAAGAACTCAATGGTTCAACAACAACATTGTTATGTGTAGGGTTTGAAGCCTCTCTTCATTTCCCTTCTGGCATAAAAGGAAACCAGCGTGGATGTTCTTGCCTAGTTCTCCCACAGAATGATACATAAGCCACAAGGTTTAAGCTCTTTGATGGAAGAAGGATATGATGGAGAGAACCTTGAAGAAGCATGTGAAGGAAGAAAGAAAAAGGAAGCAGACTGATAGAGTTGGAAAGGATATAAGTTAAAGGACACATGCTCTGATCCCTCTTCTCTTTTGAGCGGTGAAGCATTGGCCATGAAAGGCAGGCAATGAGCAGCATAAGGGGAACATTGGTGACTTTTGGTGAAGTCTGGTAGCAACCATCTTCCAGGCTTCTCTTTCACCAATGTAAAGAAGGGTTCTCTGGGCTAGCATTGATCCAGCAATGCGTAGGATCCTTGAGGAGTTCTTTGGGAAGAATTGCTTTATAATTACAAAAGAGATCAGCAAAATGGCTGTATTTAAGACACATATATACCAACAAATCAATTTCTATCTAAAGTGTTGAACCAGTCTCTTCTAGTTTGACCCCCTCTGAGAACTTGCATTTCAACTCCAGATATTTGGAGTCAGAAATTGCATTTTAGCAAGCTCTCTCCCTTCCTCCCATTGTGGCCATCACATCGATTCCAACACAGAGTCACCAGTAGTGGGTTACATGTGGGGCTGCAACCACACGGTCAAACTAAATCCTCTTCCTGGGAGAAAGATAAACCTTTCCACTCCTGTAAAGATTTACAGTCTTAGAAACCAATGGGGGCAATTCAACTGATGGGTTGCTATAAGTGAGAATGGACATGCTGTATTTACATAAAGCTTCTGAGGCTATAAACCTTTTCAGGAGCAGAGTTTCATCTAATAGAGAAAGGAAATATCGATGTAATGGGTGTTGTTTTTGTTGCTACATGCTGTGGAGTTGGTCCCAAGTCATAACGACCCTACAGATGACAGAATCAAACCTGACTCTGTCCTGCACCATCCTCCCCAGTGCTCTTACTTTTGAGCTCATTTTGCAACCACTAGATCAATTCATCTTGGGAGAGCCTACCTCTTTTTCCACTGTCCCTCTACTTGACCAAGCATGATGTCCTTCTCTCGAGACTGGTCTCTCCTGATGACATGTCCAAAGTACATGAGATGAAGTTTTGTCATCTTTCTCTCTAAGGAGCATTCTGGCTGTACTTCTTCCAAGATACATTTGTGATTTTGATGGTCCACAAGATCCCTTCAATAATTTTTTTCTAGCACCATAATTCAAATGTATTGATTCTCTTTCAGTCTTTCTTACTGAATGACTGACTTCCACATGCATATGAAGAAATTGCAGATGCCATGGTTTGGGTGCCCCTTCATCCTCAAAACAGCATTCTTGCTTTTCAACATTTTCAAGAGCTTGTGCAGTAAATTTGCTCAATGTGATACGTCATTCGCTCTCTTGACTGCTGCTTCCATGAGCATTGATTGTGGATCCAAAAAAGATGAAGGTCTTGACAGCTTGAATCTTTTCTCTGTGTGTCATGCTATTTGCCCACTTGAGTTTCTCGATATTAGGTGCCAGGAAGTTGGTTCTGATGCATAGCAACCCGATCAATGCACAACACAACAAAACACTGTCTGGTCCTGCACCCTGCTCAGAAGGGCTGATCTATTTGAGCTTGTTGCAGCCACGATGTCAAGCCATCTCACTGAACATCTTCCTCTTCATGCTGCCCATCTATTTTAGCAAGGATGATGTCCGTTTCTAAGCATAAGGATTAATAAAATATTTGAAAAGGAAATTTTCAAGCTTTTGCTCCATCCCAAAATGGATGGTAATAGATTAAAGATTTAAATATAAGAATGAAATATGAATATAAAAAGAAAGTTATTAAACAAATCAGAAGAAAATGTAGTTATCCCATGGTTTGAGTAGTTGCAAGCCCCAAAGTAATGGAAAAAAATGAATCCAAAGGATTAGAAACAATTCATAAGACAGAGAATGAATGCAAAACTCAGGGAGCAGAGAAGAGTAAAGCTAAAAAGTAAATATACCAGAAGAAAACATTTGCAACAAATTACAAGAGATTAATGTGTTTCAAGCAAAAAATCTCTTAAGGGGAAAAACATCAAAGCCACAAAAGGAAAATAAATGGACTAGCTACACTCTTAAAAATATGTACAGGTCACAAAAAAACATTCTACCTAGATGTTAATCCAAGACATACAAGTGCAAACAATGAGCAATAATTTCCTTTTTATTTTATCAAATTGGCAACCTTTTGAAAAAATGTGCTAACTGCAGCAAAGTGTCCCGTGAGACAGGCAGACACTGATAGGACCACAAGCTGTTCTTATCTTTCTGGAAAGTAAATTAGCACTGTGTCCTGAGTCTTCTTCCTGACACATAACCCTACTTTCAACAGTCTCTCCTTCAGAGATAAGAAGAAGAGGATTTATATTCAAGAATAGTTTATAAGTACTCCATATAATAACCCAAATTTGGAAACAACCCAAATGTTTATCAACAGATGAGTGGATAAAAAAATAGTACATGTATATACAATGAAATATGACTAAGAAAGTGAAATTCTGATCCTGTTTTAATTGGAATGCTGTTCTGCATGGATAATCCTTCAAAAACATTATGCTGAGTGAATTCTGTCAGACACAGGAGGATAAATATGGTTTGAGCACACTTGTATAAATTTTCTAAAATAAGCAAATGTATTGAGGCACACATTTATTTGTGGCCACCAGAAGTGGTGGCAACAGAAAGGGGAGTTATTACTTAAGTAGCACTGAGTCTCTCTCTAAGGTGATGGGGAAAAAAACACAAATGATTTCAGCAGATGCAGTTTGCTCAAAATTTAGCACCCTATCATTTGATCTTTATAATCTATTTAAATTTGTTCTAGTTTTTAGTATTTTCTGCTTTCTTTTTAATAGAGGTTTTTCATATGTTTATTTGTTATTGTTAGTTTTTGCTTTTTGGTCTAAATGTTTTTCTGTATATGAAATCCAGGACAGGTGAATATAGAGAGAGTGTAACTGGATTTTCTTGGATGTGTGGCAGGGGAAGTTGGCGGGAAATGGGGAACTACTAACCATGAGGACAAGAATAAAGAAAATGTCCTAAAACTGATTATGGTGATGATTTACAACTCTTCTTGATTTCATTGAACTATTAAATTACATGATCTGTGAACTAAATGCCAATAAAATTTTTGAAAAAGGAAAAAAAAAATCCCTCTTGCTCCCACCACCAATGGTGGTGTTGCAACACAATGGATTGAATCTCCTTTTAAAGAAATGTTTCATTGTGAATTGGGCAAAAGTCTACAGAGCATCCCGTGAGTTATTATGAAAGCACTTATGGCACTGAATTGTTGGCGTAAAAATGGTTGAAGTAGTGAAATAATAAATGTGTGCATATAATATACATACATGCACACACAAAAAGAATAGTCAGCAAAACACTTTTAATAGTTAAATATCCCCCCCAAACAAATAAACAAACAAACTGGAACCAAAACAAAAACATTAGTCATCATAGCATATGTTTTGGAATAATGTGCAACATAACTTTTACTTTTGCAATCAGATAAGAAAATTAAGAAATATGCAAACATTAAAAAAAGGGAAAAGTATGCTAAAACATAAACAAGGGTGGGTGGTAGATTTCCCCAGCCTAATTTAACCATTTTTAACACAGATATTTATTGTTATAATAAGCAAGTCTTTTTTTAAAATCATTTTACTTTTTTTAAAATCATACAACTCTTATCACAATCCATCCATTCATTCACTCATCGTGTCAAGCACATTTGTATATTTGTTGCTATGATCATTCTCAAAACATTTGCTTCCTACTTGAGCCCTTGGTAACAGCTCCTCATTTTTCCCCATCCATGCTCCCCACTCCCTCATGAACCCTTGATAATTAATAAATTGCCATTATTTTGTCATATCTTACACTGTTCGATGTCTCCACCCAATTTTCTGTTGCCCATCCCCTAGAGAAGAGATTATGTGTAGATCCTTAAAATTGGTTCCCCCCTTTCTACCCCACCTTCCCTCCACCCTCCCAGTATCACCACTCTCACCACTGTCCTGAAGGTGATCATCTGTCCTGGATTCCCCATGTTTGTAGTTCCTATCTGTACCAGTATACCTCCTCTGGCCTAGCCGGATTTGTAAGGCAGAATTGGGATCATCATAGTGGTGGTAGGAAGCATTTAAGAACTAGTGGAACATTGTGCTTCATCATTTCTACACCGTACCCTTCTGTAAGAGAATGTCCAGTTGCAACAAACATGTCTTATCATCAGTGTGGTAGTTGGATGACTTTATGTTAACTGCACACTTTCAAGAGTGGAGTCACCTGTTGATCCTGTGGCAGCCTGATGACACACCTTGGAAATGTGGCCCTTTGTATTAGAGTGGGGGACTTTAGGAACTGCTCTCTCTTTGCCCCTCTGCCTTCCTGCCTGCTGTCATACTGCCTGCCTCAAGGGTTGGCCCCATGTTGGCCCCCAGTCCAGGAGAGCTGTCAGTGGCTTGCCAATTTCCACTGAGAATCACTGACTGCCCCCATTGGCCTTTGATTTTTTTGCTTCTTGGTTCACCACTCTGTGTAAGTGCAGCAGTATGCCACTACATGAGTATGAAAGGGGACTTATGGACTAGCATCTGACTTACGAATTGAGTTGAACTAACTTGGGGTACCTTCTTGACATCAAGTTGCCTTTTTAATATAAATATTTTTTCATACATAGATGAGTGTCTTTGGATTTGTTTGTCTAGACAACCAAGCGTAACAAAATCAAGAACAAAAATAGGATGAAAGAGAAAATAGGATCATTGCTTAATATCTGTGAAAATACGTATTTATAGAAGAATTAGAATCAGGACCTAAATGGAAAAAGGACTAAATAAAATAAAAGTAAGTTAAAATATGCTTTAAAATGTTCACATTTTACCTTGATGACTATTAAAGGAAATGCGAGTTAAAAACAAGTTAAGGAACCAATTCATGACCAAGTTTGAATTAAAAAGTTATAATTTCCAATGTTTAACAGATCAGAGTAAAGTTAATTATACTCATAAAGGCCTGGGTGGGTAGTGTATATTAATTCAATTTAGTTTGGATATCGAGAGTAATAATAATGTCTATGTCCTTTAAAAACTGTAACTTCATATTAGGTATTTGCTTCCAAGAAAATTATTCAAAAGGGGTAAAAAGATAATGTCATCTACAATTTTATGTAAAATATTAAAATCTGAGATGGCAGCAAAAATAAAGGACAAACTATATCAAGGTATATCAGCTCTTTAGACTTGTGATGTCATGAGAAGAAAGAGAAATGTATAACTACTATCTATAGTTAAGAATAAATGCGGATGACAAAACTGCATGCAAGTTGGGGTAAAGAATGTACCAGTATAAGGAATTCTGAAGTAAATTTTCTTTTTGTAAGTTAATTTAATCTTGACATAGCATTCTTCTATGCATAACAGATATCGGGGGGATGAGCAGGATCCACCAATTCATAGACACATTGCAACTCCTCCTTAGCAATCATTTTCATATATTATCACTTATCCACTTCCTTTCTGTGTTTCCTATTTCCATTCCTCATTCTTTCCAAATTCACTAAATGCTACTCTTGGCCAAATGCTACCTTTTTAAAAAATCTTAAATGCCTGATTATGCTAATGCTGGGGTAAGTTCAATTTCAGAACTGATGAGTGATGAAGGACTATCTAAGGGTCTCACCAGTCTGTCTCTTACCAATAAGTCTCGTTTTTGGTTTTCATAAAAGACAATTTTGAGTTCTGTTCCACATTGTCCTCCCACTCTCTTCAGTACCTTTGATTCTGACCCTTTTCAGAGTAGTCAATAGTCTGAGCTGGGAACCAGCTACTTTTCCTAGTCTCAAGGTCTTAGGTACTAATCTTTGCATAGTCCATTCATTCATTGGACTAGTTGTTTCCAGGTGTCTTTTGATTTTCATGACTCTTCTTTCCTCAAAAGACACCCTGGTGGTGTAATGGTTACTTGTTGGGTTGCTAACTCTAAGGTTGGCAGTTCGAAACCGCCAGCCACTCTCTAGGAGAACAGGGCTTTCTACTCCTGCAAAGAGTTCCAGTGTCAGAAACCTATAGAAGTAGTTCTACCCTACCCTAAATGGTTGCTGTGAGTCAGCATTGACTCAATGGCAAGGGGATGTGAGAGATTTTCTTTCCTCAGGGAGGGAGAGACCAAGAGTTGCATCTTAAATGACTGTTCAGGAACTTTTAAGACCCCAGTCATTACTCACTGAATTAGGATGTAGTGCACTGTCTTTGGGAAGTGTATTATGCTAACTGACTTTGGTATCCCTTATGACTATGGTCCTGATCCCACCAGACCCAGTAATTCACTCCCTCGAGGTGTTATGTCTCAGAAGCTTTCATACCTGTCTCCATTATGTTCCATCACACTCATGAATGTATTTGCAACAAAAGGAAATCAGCCTTACTGCAGGGGTGTGTATATAGCAATGTTTGCTTCTGTTATTTTCATGCTTAGAAACCTCCCAGTGTCTTCCCCAGCCTCCAACATTTTTCTTTCCTCTCCCCTACTGTTATTATATATTCCAGTCCCCTTCACTCCAGGCAACACCTGAATAATGCAAGAAATATTTTTTTAAAAGATGGAAGGAATACATAGAATTACTGTATTAAGAAAGAGTTGGTCAAGTTTCATTCACTTCCAGAAGTAATGTAAGATCAAGAACAAATTGTATTGAAGAAAGAAGTCCAAGTTTGTGTTAGACAGGGTTCTCTAGAGAAACAAAACCAGGACACTAATAATTATATGTATGTATTTATATAGATAGAAAGATATCTAACATAAGAAATAAATACTTAACTAATCTATAAAGCAATATTATTGGCTCAGTACAACTCACTTACATGAGACAGCTAGTACATTGGCAGGCCTTTGAGTCTTCAGGGCCACTGAGCAGTCCTCTGTAAAGCAATTCAGGCTATCTGGCCACAAGCAGAAAATAGCAAGGGAGGTCACCAACAATCAGCCAGATGATAGAGTCCAAAAGTCCCCAGCTCGAGAGATGTATATTCACCAGTAGTATGGTGAAGCAGGGTTTGAAGGAACCTCAACTCACAGCGACACAGTCCATGGATTAGGTTTCTCACGGGTAGTGTAGCTTGCAAATCGAGGCACAAGACAAACAAGGCAGCCAGCTGGTCCAAAGATCCAGGAGCAAGAGAGGAAGGATGAGGCTCACTGAGCCATTTACATCTCCACCCTTCAATTGATCTCACATGTGTTCATTGTCCATGTTGTCACAACAAACCTACCTATCTTCTTTGGCCATGTTGGCACAACAAATCTACCATCATAAAGTTGCATTAAAATCATTTGGAAAAAAGTTTAGAAACAGGTGGAATGTCAATTGAATTATTTCAGTAAGTTGATGAAATATAGAAGCACTCACCCATCATTGCCAAGAAATTTGGCAGATAGCCACATGACAAACTGATAGGAAGAGATCTGTATCTGTACCTATTCCAAAGAAAGTGATCCAACAGAAGGCAGAAATCATCAAACAAAATCATTAGTGTCACATCTAAATAAAATTTTGTTGAATTCAGTAACAGTTACAGCAATACAATAATAGGAAGCTGCCTGAAATTTAAGCTGGATTCAGATGACTTGGAATTAGTGGTATATAGCTGACATTAGATGAAAGCAGAGAATACCAGAAAAATATTTACTTGTGCTTTATTGACTATGCAAAGATATTTATTGTGAAGGCCAGAAAAAACCATAGATAGCATTTAGAAGAATGAAAATTCCAGAAAACTTAATTATGTTCAGACAGAACTCATATATGGACAAAGAGGCAGTCATTTTAACAGAACAAGGAAATACTGAGTGACTTAAGCTCAGGAAAGAGATATGTCAAGGGTGTTGCCCATCACTAGGCTTATTCAGTCTGTATGATGAACAAATAATTGGAGACATTGAACCATATAAAGAACTTCGCATCATGGTTAGGAGAATGATCAACAATTGTGATATGCATGTGAGGAGGACTGGAAGCACTTGCTGATGAAGACCCAGGACTGCAGCCTCCAGGATGGATATGACAACTCAAGGTAAAGGAAACAAAATTCCTTGCAACTGGGCCAAGAGATAGCATCATGATAAATAGGGAAAAGATTGAAGTTGTCTGGCACTTCATTTTGTTCGTATCCACAATGACTGTTCATGGAAACAGCAGCCCCAAAATAGAACCATGTACTAACTAAAGTGGGCAAGCCTGTTGCACAGACCACTTCAAGGTGTGAAGAGCAAGGGTGTCACTTTGAGAACTAACGCGTCCCTGACCCAAGTCCTGGTGTTTTTAATGGACCCATCTGCATATGAAAGTTGTACACTGAGTAAGGAAGACTGAAGAAGAATGAATGCATTTGAATTATGATGCTAAGAACATTGTTAAGTACTCTGGGTTGATCCAAGAACAAGGAAATCGATCTTGGAAGAAATGCAGCCAGAATGGTTCTTAGGAGACGTACTTTGGACATTTTATCAGGAGAGACAAGGCGCTAGAAACAGACATCACATTTGGTAAAGTAGAGGGTAAGTGAAAAAGAGGAAGACTGTCAAGGAGATGGATTAATGCAGCGGCTACAACAAAGGGCTCAAACATCAGGATTTATGAGAATGTTGCAGGACCAGACAGTGTTTCCTTTTGTTGTACATTGGGTACATCGCTATTAGTTGGAACCAATTTAATGGCACTTAACAAGAAACTTCTAATTTATGAAGTTTGCCCTCTTTGCTTGTGTCTCTCCTGAAAACCATTGAAATATGTTTCTTTTAGTGTGAAAATCTTTGCCTAGACTTTCTATAACAGGAGTCCATTATAATATTTGTCCTCTTGTGATTGACTAATTTCATTCAACACAGCATTTTGTTGGGATTTTTCATAGCCTCATATTCATGAGAAAGCCAGACAAACAGATAAAACTGATGAAAAATGGATGCCTTTGAATTAGTGTTAGTGAAGAATCATTTAATATTCCTGGGCTGCCAGAGAATAAGCAAATGTCTTGAAAGAAGCCCAGTCAGAATGTTCCTTACAATCAAGGATGGTAAATTTGTCTCAAGGACTTTGGATCTGTGGTTTCAGAGGAAGCAGATACATGGAGAATGACATCATGGTTGGTTAAGTAGTGAGTCAGCATAAAAGAGGAAGACTCAAAATGAGATGGATTGACTAGTGGCTGCCAAGATGGGCTCCAACACCGCACGAATCATGAGGGTGGAGAAGCCCTGAGGAGTGTTTTGTTCTGTTTTACATACTAAACCCAGGGCACCCAGTAACAAACAATTACAATATTTTTGAGTCATAGGACTGATTATTGCGTTAGTCTGGGTACATTAGAGAAGCAAACCCACAGAAACTCATGTTTTGAGAGAGTTTTATATAAAGGGTAAGTGCACATCAAGAAAACATTCCAATCCAGTGCTGTCGAAGCCCCTAAGTCCAACATTAGCCCATATGACTGACACCAATTTACAAAGTCCTCCTCCATATCCCAAGATGCGTCCAATGATCTTGATTGCAGGAGGAAAGTCGAATCAGTGAACACGTAAGCATCTCAGCACTAGCAGGGGTCTCCACACGGCTGCTCCAGCAACTAGGACTGTACTGGGGTAGGTCCATGTGGCTTCTCTTGAGGGATGTCTTCAGGAAGTGAGCCTTGCCTGCTGAAGGAGGGAACTGGCTAAGGCAGCTGCACCCTGGTCTGACCATCAGAAAGCAAGAGACCTGAGGACTAGAAAGACTGGGCTCACCAAGCCGTTTATCTCTCCACCCTTCAAATGATCTTACATGTGTTTACCTGCCAGCAAACATTAGCAATCTCAATTATGATGAAAATTACAGACTGGCTTCCTTAGAAGAATTCTTATGTGACCTAAAAACAAAAAATGATCATACACCATGTTTCTTCTCAGCTAAAATATGCAGAGTCACCTTTTACTGTCAAAAATGGTCTTGTTTGCACATGTTCATCACATGGATCGTCTCTTTTCCAGGGCAGGTACAGTCTTTCCTTTGTCCTCTTTCTCTATAACCTCACTGCTCTATCTTTACATATTGCCCTCAGGCCTCTCTGTTAAATAAAGCAACCATTTTGTTTCACCAGCCCAGTGGCACCACTGATTGACCATTTATGATCAATTTATACTTCTTCTTGCGAAGTTCAAAATAGAGACCTGAAGAGAAAAAAAAAAAAAGACTGAAACAAGTGGGTGCATTTTGGTTGGGTGAAAGTAAGTCCTGGAATGAGTGTCTTTGGTGAAGATTTACTTGATACTCATCGTTGAATCCTTAAGTGGGTTAGGGGATTGAGTCCTGGAGCAGCACAGCAAGCGGCAGGGTGCTGGGAGGTCAGCCATCAGAAGATATCATCTTCTGTCCCCCAACCATGTTTCATGGCCACATGTACTCTGCCCCCACAGTAGTTCCTCTGAGATAAGAATGTGTAAGCAACCGCCAAAGCCAGGGCCAGGGCCCATTGAAGTGGCAGGGCCTTTGGAGCATGCAGAGAGCTGGCGCCCTGGAGAGTTGACACTGAGCCTCTTCACCCTTGCTGGGTCAGAGGTGGGCATGCCCAGCAACTGTCCTCCGCATGGAGTCCCCAAGGACATGTGGCCGTTGAGATCCCCACTTGGACAAGCAGATAAGCATCTTGTTCCTCACGATTCTCTCCTCCAACCCAGGAGGCTATGGTAAATGCCAGCGACAGAGGCCAAGAAAAAGGGGTTCCAGGAGATCTAGACGCCACTGTTGCACTAGACCAACACCATTGGTCTGCCTCAGACCCAGTAGAGATGGATTAAATACTGGTTGCCCAGAGCAATCATGGCCATTGCTAAGAAAGCCTCTGCTTCCTGCAGGCTGAAAAAGGCTTTGCCCTCAAAGGAAGCAGGAAACTGGAGAAAACCATGAATGAGAGCTGTGAGAAGCACAGTTCTGAGAGGGTGGAGGAAAGTAGAGTGAGCAAGCACAGGATGGGAAATGTGCTGGGCTCTCGACGCTAGAGAACGTAAGTTCAACTGAGAAGACGTTGAATGCGAGTGCCAGGAGTCTGGGCCTCCTCCTGGGCAGACTGGTAGATGGTGTTGCCGCTGTTGCCGGGGGCAGTTAGTGGGTTCTGTCTGACTCACAGGGAGCCTGCCCAAAGAACGAGCTTGGCGTTGTAACTAGAACAACAATTGGCTCTGGAGTGGATCAAGGGAGAGGCAGTTTATAGAGTGGATGGGAAAATGCAAAATGGACACATGGGGACAGGGCGTCTAGGAGGTCAGTGCATATGAGGACCAGAGTGGGAGCGGTGGCAGAGAGGTGGGGGAAGGGCCCCAGACACAAAGGACCACTTTGAAATTCAATCTAGAATAGCTCTTTCTGCACGGCTTGTCTGGTTTTGTTTTCAAACTTAAACGTTTATTTTAAAAATAAAGCTTTCTTTTCCCACTGGAATTCTGACGTTTCACATGTCTGTGAAAAAATTACTTGGGTTTTAGGAATTTACTTTGGAAGCTTAAAACTGTCAATCAGTGATGCCCACAGCCCCCATGACTCAATGCTGCCCCCCCCGAAAGCAGGTCTAAGGGTCCACTTTTCTGGGACTCTACCAGGAAGCCACCCCCCTGCATTCCTTTTGTCCATTGTGTGTTCTGCAAGCATGATGTAAGGAGAAAACACAAAATGAATGGAAAGCATCGTAACGGGAAATTAGTGGATTAGACTCAACCTTCACCTAGTCTTATCAACCTTTGGAGGTGAGCCTGGGAAAAGAAGTCTCCCTCAAGGACCTCAAAACTGGATTCTGCTGCATTGGTTGAAAATCAAGAAGATGGCAGTTAGCTCAGCTCTGATCAAAGTCCCAACCCCACCTCTGGCAAAGCCACATGGGTCTTTATATGACGCAGTCAGAAGACACCTACCCAGGCGAGGCTGGCAGGAGCATCTAGTTCTAGTTCCTGGGCAAAGGGGGCGTGTCCAGGTGCCCAGAGCTTTGCTGGATGCTCTCTGGTAAACTTAGCCTGCTCCCCACCGGCAAGGTGCCACCAAGTTTCCAGAATGAAGGGGATTTCTGGCTTTGACCAAAGTCTCCTTTTCTCCCTTGATTTTGAGGAGGAAGGGTTTGACACTATTTGAGCTACCATGCCAAACTAGTCTGATGCAGGGTTTTCGAACACCTCTTAAAAACCATTTCTGACTCTACAGACACTGAGGTTTGATGCCTTTGTTTCTCTGAAGCCCTTGTTTGATTACCTTTCTCTTGTGTTCAAGGCTGGGGTCCGTCAGGGTTCTGAAGTGTTCACCTCTGCAAGCCCAGCTCTCCGATGTGATCCATGCTGTCAGCGCTGGCAAAGGGATAGACATTGAATAAAATATGCAAGTTTAGAGAAAATGTATTCATCTGTTCATTCTAAACATAACACAGAAAAGCCTAGAAAAAAATAAATCCGACTGACAGAACCTTTGGACCACACCCATGCCAGGAGTCTGCCATGGTCGAGATTGGAGCATGAATGTAAAGCAGCATGCTCTGGGGTGGGCCATCAGCTCTTTCCCCCAGCCAGGCCTCTTCTTGTGGTTGGAGAAGTGAGTCCTCCACCAGACCAGCACGCCAGGCTCGTACTGGTGTTTAAACCAGTCCCAGCCACCCTATGGGCACCCCAACAGAATGCTTGCCAGTCCGCCCTCACCCTGGTTCTGCTGGAGCCCAGATTAGCAACCACTGTGCCAATGCACCCATTTGGGAGTTTTTCCCTCTTTGGCTGACGCTCCACTGACCAAGTAGGTACCAGTCCCTCCTTATACTCTAAAAATCAGGATTGGAGCGAGAGTGGAAACGGAGCATGTGGAGAATGTAGAAATAAAGATGTGGCAAGCTTGGGGGAGTCATCCCAGGGACCACCAAGGCTGTGAAATCCTAGGTGCTGGTGATGTGAGATGGGCACCCAAATGCCCCGAGGCCGTTCTCGTCGTCGCAAGCGAGAGGTGAGTGTGCTAGGCACCTAGCGGCTAGCGGCCTGAGACCTGCGACACCTCCCAGGTGAGGAGAAGGGCCACCCTCCCCAGCAAGGGCCGGCCGGCTCCCAAATGTCAGCACTGCCACTGTCGAGGAGGCGCTGGTGGAAAGTCACCTTAGTCTGAGGGTAGAGAGGCCATCACTCCGGACACAGCACAGACGAGGACGCGGATGAATTGGGAGGGAGGAGGGAACTGGCGTCTGGAGGGGTGACAAGTCTGGCAGGCTAGGCCACCTCCTCTCGATGCAGGATGGGTCTCCGTCCCCTCACAGGACATGGTGGGTGCCCTGTATTTTTGACTGTTCCATGTCCATTCCTGCTTCTACGCAGTCTTGCTCCAGAAGAAACGACACAATCGTGCAACGGCTGCCGCCACGCTGTCACGGGAAGAAATGGCTCCTGAGATCTGGTACCTGGAGTGCCAGAGTAGCTCCAGTGTATTTCCTTTTCGGCATCTGCTAGCCCAATTGTATTTTTTTCTCTTATCTTTCCAACACTCCCTGCTATCTTCTTCAGCCAACAAGACCAGGTGGCACAAAGGCAGCAGGGTATCTGTTCTAGGTGTCCAGGGACTATCTGGGATGTGAAGGGTCCCCAAAGTGTGAGTCACTTTAAAACACGTGACCTTGGTTCTAGAGACATATACAGAGGCTCACTGTGCAGTGTCCAGCCCAGGGTCCACCTCTGATGACTAGCTGTTCTGTAGGCTCTCTGTGGGCATCAAGCACCCGGTCCCAGCAACAGGCGGAACCACTCAAACTGGCAAGCAGGTCACCAGCTCAACAAAACAAACCCAGCAATACACGAAGGGCATCGAGAGGACTGTCCAAGCTCTCTGAACTGCCTCCTGGGGGGTAGGCAACCATTTGAAGCCAATGTGCGAAAGCAGTGCTTCACTTTAGGGAGCCAGGGGCAGCTCTGTCCCATATGTACATGTGGTTCTGAAATAAACTGGAGATACTTTTCAAAAATATTATTCAGATAGTGGTGATTTTATTTGTTTGTAAAAATAGAGTTATGTCTCTCGAATAATTTCTGATTTGTGTGAGGAACAGGATTGGCAATTTTGTCTCAGAAGTTTGCCAACTTCCTGCTCTAGATTTTGACAGATAATGCCTTGTGATAGGTGTTTAGTACTTAGAGACAGTGCACAGAGAATTTGTTAAATGTAGTGAAAACATGACATTTCTATGAGCAACCCTTTTACCCCATTTGTTGTTGTTGTTGTCAACTGTGAAAGGAATATTTCTTGTGTAAAGAACGTAAAAATGGGCAAGCGCATTCTCTCCTTACAACTCCTCTCCTCTCAAGGGCTGACCACACTGAAGAGGCTGGTACATAATGCTCCTGTCATGCAGACATCTTTACCCGCCTACCCAAGCAGGAAGACAGTACTCATTATTTCTTTTGGGGTATCATAGAGTGTGAACCATACATACATTTTTAATCACTCTTTTCTACCCTCCCCCCATGTTCTTGAATATCCTTCTATATCATTACATGTTAACCTAACTAACTTTTAAAATTGGTAACTATATAGGGCATTAAGGGACGTGACTGGTTAATTGCTGAAGGGTTCATATGAGTTGATTTTGAAATGTGATGGTGACTTGAGAATCACCTGTGGTTCATCTGGGTGCTTGTCCCAGGAGAACCCCCTGTCATGCTGCCCGTGATATATTGTTGTTGTGTCTGTTGCTATGAGAAGGCAGGTATAGGCAGTATTCCCTGAAACCATCACACCTTCAGAAGAAAGACCCGGATGAACGGCTCAGCAGAGAATGGAGGAGTGTGTCCTGGAAACGTGATTCTGGACCCCAGGCAAGTGAGCGAGCAGCCAATTCCTTCCATTCGCCCCTCCCCAAGCCTGCAATCAGCAATCATTCTGGAGAAATAAAGCAAATGGCCAGCCGCATTCCTCCACGTCTCTTACACTTGAGTGTTCTCTGCAGGAGCTGGCAGCTCAGGACCAAATGGCTGGGAAAGAAGTTGGCTGACCTCAGTGTCTTTTTTGCCTTTTCCCCTCTTACTTTTACTACAGCTGCAAAATAGAAAAAGATGGCGGGGTGGAGGTTGGGGGAGAAGGTTTGCCCAATTTCTGCCAATCATTTTAAAAAGACCTTTCTTTTTTTTAACGCCTTCAAGTCTTCTTTTATTATCTTTTTATTTATTTATTTATTTATTTATTTATTGATGAAATAGTACATTTTATTCCTTTGTGTTTTTTTTCCAATCATTTTATTAGGGGCTCATACATCGTTTTTCACAATATATAAATAAGCATACTCGTCGAGCACCCTCACATGTCCACTTCTATTATTGTTCTCCAATCGTCCACCTTTTTCCCTTTAGCCCCTAATATCGGCTTCTCCATTCCTTCCCCTCTTCCCCTGGTCTCTCCTCCCCTCCAACCCTCAATAGTTTATACATTGTTATGTTTTGTCATATCGTACACTGCCCGACCTCTCCCCCAACCCACTCCTTTGGTGCCCATCCTTCAAATAAGAGCTTGTGTATATATCCTTGCTGTTGGTTCCGTCTCTCTAACCCCCTTCCCTCCACCCTTCCAGTATCTCCAATCTAACCATTGGCCCGAAGCGGCCCATCCATCCTGGTTTCCCCATATCTCCAGCTCACTTTTATTATCTTTTAATCACACATACATCCACTGTATGCAAAGCACATATATACATTTGCTACCATGATAATTCTCAAAACATTTTCTTTCTACTTAAGCCCTTGGTATTAGTTCCACAATTTTCCTTTCCCTCTCTGCTCCCCCCTCCCTTATGAACTCTTGATAATTTATAATTTTTTATTATTTTGTCCTACATCACACTATCCGATGTCTCCCTTCACCCGCTTCCCTGTTATCCACACCCTAGAGAAGAGGTTCTATGTAGATCCTGGTAATCGGTTCCCCCGACCTTTCCTTTTTTAAAGAAAATTCTTCCAATGTTTTGCTTCCCCCTTTAGAAAAGCACTTGCTCGTTAGGTATTTCTGCTTACCCAGGCTGACAATCCGCTGAGACCTGTTGTTCTTGTATTTTGCAGAGTCGAGTCTACTCTGACCAGGAATGTGCTGTCACTCTCTTGGGCCTCTGAGGCTAGAGAGCCCTCCCCGAGCCTCTTGATGGTGAAGCACTTGCCACCATCTGCCTCAATGTTTGCATTTCGTGTGTAAAATTTTGGCCTTCCCTTCAGTCTGCATAATTGCTGGCCTTTCTTCTTGCAAAGAGTAGCAGGAACCATATTACATGGCACCCTTGTGCATCATCTCAGAGAAAACCTCACAAACTCAGGGATGACAGTGTCAGCCCTTCAGACTCCTCTATCTAAAATGATGTTACCTTCTCCTTTATAACTCAAATAAATACAAAACAGAATGCCTGTCATCGAGTTGATTCTGATCCCCATATGTCCAAGTAGACATGTGCTTTGTGATGGTAGGTTTGTTGTGTCAACATGGCCAATGAATACACGTGAGATCAATTGAAGGGCAGAGATAGAAATAGCTTGGCAACCTCGCCCTTTTTCTCTTGCTCTTGGATCTTCAGACCAGTGGGCTGCCTTTTTTGTCCAGTGCCTTGATTTGCAAGCTACACTACCTGTGGGCCACTTAATCCATGGACTGTGCCGCTGTGAGTTGAGGTCTCCTTGCCATGCTAATGGAATATACATCTCTTGAATTGGGGACTGTTGAACTCTGTCATCTGGCTGACTGTTGGTGATCTACTGTGCTGTTTGCTGCTTGTGGCTGGATAGCCTGGAATGGTCTACGGAGGACTACTCAGCGGTCCTTAAGTGAGTTGCACTGAGCCATTTGTACTGCTTTATTGATTAGTTAACTAGTTCTTATGTTAGATATATTTCTATCTATATAAGCATACATGTATATATGGCATATATAGATACATATACATGTATATGTGTGTATATGTATACCTACATATATATATAATTATTAGTGTCCTGGTTTTATTTCTCTAGAGAACCCTGTCTAACACATGCTTCATAGAATTTTCAAGGTTGTCCTACTTCCAGGCTGTCTCTCAGTGGGTGGATTTCAACCAACAACTTTTTGACCACCATTGGCAGCACCCAGGATTACTATACTGCCCAGCAGAGTTTGCCTCTTCATTTAAGAGCTAACTTCACCCCCTGACATTTCTCTGATCCGAAATGTCTCACTTTCTTTTCTTCCATCGGCAGATCCAGGTCTCCATCTGATGTAGCATTCCACGTATATTTAGATTTGTAGCTGCCTTCAAGAACATATTAGGGATTTGAAAAAAAACTAAAATAAAAAACAGCATATTAGTTGCCAGAAGTTGAATACATACTTTTTTTAATATATGTTTCTTTTGCCCCATTTTACCTAGCTGTCATTTTAAGAGATGTGATATTGCCCAAATGCTCACACTAAGGCAGCAGCTGTTCTGGACCCTGAGTCTCTGGTCTCAGAGTTGGGCAGCAGGCCTGGTGCATCCACATCTGACTGCTGTTCTTCTTGAGACTAAGAGCTCTCAGGTCAGGTTCTCTGCATTTCTTGCATTGTATTCATGGCCCTCGGCAGAGCCCAGCACTGCAACTCTTCTTTTTATGCAGAAGCCTTCTGGAGGGAGTTGGTGGACCAACTGGATTCTGGTTGCTTGCTCATGGCATAGGCCGAGACTTCCCACCTTGTGAGTAGACTCAGAGACAGATTATTGCCTGTTCTGGGGTATGCACTGTGGAATTGTATTGGGCCCATTGCATTGGCAGCAGTCAGGTAGGTGAGATTGGGTATGAGGACAAAAGTTAGAGGTGGAATGATGGTATGTACAGGACAATCTAACCTTTGTGTGTCTACCACGAACTAGTTTCTTGATTTTTGCTGTACATTCCTTCCTATTTAATCTCCTGTCTCCCATTTTTTTGATGGAAAGCACTGATCCATGGAGGTCTAAGCAACGTGTCCAGAGTTACAAGGCTAGGAAGTGACCAAGACTTCTGCAGGAGGTAGCTTGCTGACTTCACTGTTGTGCTGACCATCTCTGCACCCAGAACTTCAAGGATAATTTTGGGCTTTGAAGAAAGGAACACACTGGCGTCCTGCAGCAACATTTTATGTACTGCTCCTCAATTAGGAGGGAAGGAGTAGCTGGCCCTGGCTGGCAGGATGCTGCTGCAAGATACACTTACCAAGTGTGCAAGGAAACAGGACTTAAAAATGCAATCACTACTTCTACTCTCGGAGTCTGTGGTTGTCACTGGAGTTTACAAATGGGGACTATATCTTAGGATGGGGCAAAAACTGTGTCTGGAATGAAATTCTTTGAAACGAATCCAACCCACTCAGTCATTGAAGGATTTAGGGGGCTCAGGGAACTCCAGGGGTGAGAGGATTGGTGACACAACCAGTCAGCCTCACCTCCCACTGCTTTGAAAATCAAGGACAGATCTCACATTTGTAGCCCAATATGGCTCATATCTAAGTATTTAAAAGCTATAAATCAAAGGAATACACTGTTCACTAAAAGATGTTGTAGTATCCTATTTTGACAAATCTAACTTAATAACAACACAAAAATCCTGGCTTGAATTTTCAAGCCCTGGGTTCTTGGTCTTCTCTGCTGGACACTGTGGTATGGGGAGGGGCGAACCCTGGCTGCTGGAGGCCAAATCCTCCCCTTTTTCTATCCTGGCACCTTGAAAGCTTTTGAATGCACATGTGAGGTGTCCAAAGCCATTCCAGTTCTATCCACACTCACAGCATGTAGGTGTCCTTGGGGACTCTGATCCTCATATTGCATCCCAAAGCAGTATCATTTGGGCAGGGAATTCTGGATGCCAGGTGCTTGAACTAAGGCTTAGATGGGGATTGTGGACTCCTTGCTTGGTGTGCAGGGGTGTGGTGAAGAAAGGAAGCCAGCACCAAGCCTCTATTGCCTGGGTCTAGTCTAAGGTATTCTAAGTTACATTTACTATGGGATGTATCAGGACTTTATTTCTCTTTATGGTTGAGTAATATTACACTGTGTGTGCATTCTCTCTCTGTCTTGTATTCTACGTTTCAGCTATCCATTCATCTGTCGATAAATAGGCTGTTTTCACATGAATGAACTCTGCAAACCTTTGTTGAGGTAAGCACCTCAATCACAAAAAGATAAATGTGGTAACTTTCTCGCTGCCATGGAGTGGATGCCACCTCATAGCTGCCCTAAAAAGCAGGGTAGACTTGCCCTGTGTGTTTCTGAGATGCTAATGCTCAGAAACATCCTTCTCCCATGGAGACATTTCACTGATCTTTTAGTTAGAAGCCCAATGCATAAGCACTAACCCACCCGAGATCCTAAATACGGGATGATCTTATTTATATGAAACAGAATAGCCATATGAATAGAGACCAAAGTTCACTAGTTATTACTAGGGACAGGTGGGAAGTGTGTTAGTCTGAGTAGACTAGAGAAACAAATCCATATAGACTCATATATGTATAAGAAAGAGCTTTATATACAAGAGAGGTTGAATATTGAGAAAACATTCAAGCCCAGTTCAGATCAAGTCCATAAGTCTGATATTAGCCCATATGTCCAATACCAATTGGTAAAGCCCTCTTCAGACTCACAAAACACATACAGTGATGCAGGAGGATCAGAGGCCAGTGGTGGGAAGTCTTGTGGATCCAGTAGCATTGTAAACATCTCAGCTCTGGCAGGATGTGGCTTCTCCAGCTCCAGAGGTTGTAGGCTCTATCAGTGTAGCGCCATGTGTCCTGTCAATAGAACATCTCTAAGGGAGTGAGCTGCAAGAGAAAGTGTCTTAGGCTACCAAGGAGGAAGACAGACATTCTCAGAATCCTCAGGAGAAGGCCGTGCCGACACAGGTCGCATTGGCTATGACCCGATTGACAGACTAGATTCCATCCCTTCACTTTTAGTCCTCTCAGGTCCCAAACTCCCACCAGAAGGAGGGGAGAGGAGAGACTCATGGGGTAAACAACATTGAGTTTCTATTAAGGGCTATGGAAAAAGTTGGAAGCATATAAAAAATTGAGCAACATGAACATAATTAATGTTATAACATTGCCATGCGAATTGTATCTAAATGACAAATAATTTGTTATCTATATGTTTAGACACTAAGAATGCATTGGGGAGGAGAAGCAGATCTGACCTCTCCTGTTTCCCTGTGTGGCTGGTTCAACACAGTGGAATGACATGAATTGCACGCATAGAAACCAAATGATAGATTTGCACATCGTTGGCCGTTAACACACCAGAGTCACTATATGCACTACATCCTTTCTGCAGAAGAGTACAGTTTGGGCAGCAGTTGATCCTTACCTACTATGTCAGTCTGGGTTTCCTCACATACCTACAGTCCAGACTTTGACCCGCTCATTTAAATATTTAAGATAAATTATTTTATATGAAACCTTCATTTTATGTACTATCTGTGCCAATATTAGAAACATTTAAAAGGTTGCCTTCTTTAGAAAAGTAGCCCATTTACCCATAATACCGGCATTGAAGAACATGTCCTTCCAGGCGCTCACCCATCATGGGAGAGCCCTGGGGGTGTTACAGGGCACAAGCTGGGCTCAGCAAACAACTAGGGCAGCACTCTGAGTCCACCAGCTCCTCCTCCAGAGAAAGGTGTGGCTTTCGGCCATTTGCACTGATTCAGCAGAATTAATTCCTGATTTTTTTTGTTGAGTTCGGCGAACTGGCTGCTAAATGGTGCTTGTAACTGGGGCTCTCTCCAGGGTGGGCAACTTGACAATGTGAGAATCACAAATTCACAGTCCTTACTTCTTAAGCAGTCCTCTATGCAACAGGGCATGCTAAGCACCCATAGCCATGTTTGTTTGGTCCATAAGTATGAAAAATTAGAAAGAAGTATGGATGTAATATTTATTTATTCATTTCACAAAATTCTTTATACCATTGATAAAATACTAGATTTTTATTCCCTTGCCTTTGTTACTTCAGTAAACAAACAGAGACTATAAAGAGAAAAAATGCCTAACAACCAGAGTTGACTCTCTGTGATTCATTTCAGCTTTGGGTTATGACCCAAATTTCTCTGAGATATTATGATATTAATGAATAACACAGGTCTGTTTAAGCATTATGATTTGTTTTAAATTTAATAAATTATTTTATTGGGCGCTCTTACAGTTATAACACTCCATGGTTCAACTAGATCAAGCATAATTGTACATTTGTTACCACAGTTTCCAAACATTTTCTTTCTACTTGAACTCTTTGATATCGCCTGTCCTTTATCACCTTCATCCCCCACCCCATCTCCCAAAAACCCTTATTATTTTTATATATATTATACTTATCGTTTTTATTGTTGCTTTTTTGGCCATATCTTACCCCATCCAATATATCCATTCACCTACAATTTTGTTATTTTCTTCTCTCCTTGTGGTTATACAGTCATCCTTTCTATCATCTCCTTCTTCCCATCCACCCCATCCCCACCCCCATCCCCAGCCTTCCATATCCTCAGGGAACCATTACTCCTTTACTGTTTCTGACGAGTTATCTATATTGGCTTTCACATCAAATGATCTTAATTAAACAAATGAGCATAGGATATCTAACAAGATTAATGAGGCAAAGCAAAGATCATAATAGTAAGGGAAGGAAATATTTTTTATTAAAGAGGATAGCGGGGCTGAGCCCTCGTAGCATAGTGGTTGTGTGTGGGACTGTGGCCCACTGGGATGGAGGTCCAATTCCAGCTCCACAGGAGCAAAGGGGCTTCCTACTCCCACCACCAGATGGCAGTGATGGCCCCCCCAAAAAAGAGGATAGTTATGTGCTTCATCAGTCCTATACTGCACCCTGGATTTATCATCTTTTCCATGTGGCCTAACTACCTTACAGGTGGTTTTTGGGTCTCCATTCTGTCCACACTCCTCATCAATTTGATTGTTTCTTTTTTAATTTCTGATACCTATTCCTATTGACACCTCATGATCACACAGGCTGGAGTGCTTCTTCCATGTCAGCTTTGTTGTTCCCTGTTACTTGTTTAGATGCTTGTTTAACTCTAAGTTTTTAAGAGCCCTGATACTTTATCTTTAATAGCTGGGCACCATCAGCTTTCTTCACCACAATTGCTTATGCACCTGTTTTGTCTTCAGCAATCATTTTGGGAAGGTGAGTACCTTACAGTGCTACATTATTAAACCAAACCATTCTTGAATGGAGGGAAGATTTAAGAGAATCCATCTGCTTCCTTGTTGTGCGTGCGCGCGCGCACACACACACACCATATATACTCATGCATAAGCTGAGTTTTTCAGCTCATTTTTTAAGCAGTTTTTGTGCTAAAATTAGGTATCTTGGCTGATATTCAGGTTAGCTTATATTTGAGTATATAGGTATATATATGTGTATACCCAGATACACCAATATTTATTAATTAACACATATCCATATCTATATTTATACCTATATATCTTACTTTCTTTTTCTTTCCTCCTGCTCCACTATCATGTTTATCCATCATGCATCTCTCAATAATTCCTCTTAGATATATTTCAATTGATCAAACACTCCCAGGAACACGACATCCTCATCACCATCAATTTTAGATCCCTTGCTCTTCCTCTGTCCCTGTCTTTATTTTCTTACCACTTCACCTTCCCCTGCCTCCTTCCTTCCCATGTGTCCCCACTCCCCCTCCACCTATCTGATATAGACAGACACAAAAATAAGAAGAAGAAAGGAAAAGAAGACCAAACAAATAGTTCCAAGTCTAGTTGGTATCTTGACACAGAGTAGTTGACTATCTCTCTGTTAAGTAGCAAGCAGGACCTGCGATAATCCATCAGCCTAATCCACTTTTCTTTCAGGGTTCTATATCCTGGGACCCATTTATCTAACAGCACTTATCCCTTCTTAGTCCTCCGCATTCGTGTCCTAAATGTGCACATCGTTTAAGTCCCCATTGCTTTTCCTGCAGTCAGGGGTAGAGTGACTCGTTCACCCCACCCCCCTTTACACTTTTGGACTTTCAGTGTGGGCCCAGCCAGTTCAGAGGTGCTATGTGCCCCCCAAGTCAGAAGTCTACAATCAGGATTCCTCAGGGACGCTGCAGCTTTGCTCTCAGCGTTCTTCTTTTGCACTCTCTTGTTGGTTTACCCCGCTGAGGGTGGGTGGGTCAGAACATTTGCACTCTCTGAACTGTATCTTCAGTGCTGTCATCTGTAGCACTGTCCTCTAGGGAAGGGACATCATGTCTCAGTTGAGGCTGTCCCTGCTCTCCTCTCTTTGAAGGAGCAGCTCTGAGCAGGGACATCACCCTCCAGGATTGTTGCACAAGAATGAAGTCCTACTCTCTTCCCTTTTCTTGTGGGGACACAAATAAAACGTTCTTTCTCCAAACTCCAAAGCAGTCTCCTTTACACTAGCGCCATTCTCCCTGAACAGTTCGAGATTATGAAATTTTAAGATTTTTCTGCATGGTGATAACATGACAAAAGTAGGTCAAAAGATTCCATAGGAAACTACTGGGGCAGTTAGTTTATGCTAATGAGGAAGAAGCAATGAGGAAAAAGGAGAATATGGTTGCATGACTTAAAGAATATAATCAATGTCACTGAAGTGTGTGCATGTAGAAACAGTTGGGTTGATGTATGTTTTACTATACATATGCTCAACAACAATAACAGAATCAACAAAACTGAGGGGACGAAAAAAAAAACTTGTACTTTCAGGTCTGGACAGTTCTCATCAGTCTATTATCTTAGCACCAGGGCTTCACTTGAGATCTGACTTCCATACATACACACGATAGGAAGCCCATGTTGGTCCTATTCCAGTTAACACTTTTCTTCAAGTCATGAAAGTGGCCTAATTTGGGCTTCCTAAATTATCATGATCCACTCGGTGTATTGGAGATGGCATTCCCTTGGTTAAGTAATAATGTCTTTGAAAATATGCATGGCCTTCACCTTCTGGGATGCCATACCAAAGAATATTGTTGTCCACATACCAGTTCTTTATTCCATATTCAGACCCAGTTTCTTTCTTGATACCAACTCCAAATTGCATTAAATAAGACATAGACTGGAACTTAGTGGTTTCAGCCCACCCAGGGCAAGTTGCTTAAGCTAAATGTGAGGAATTAAAATGTAAATTAGCCTGAAAATAGCAGTGAATGCAAATAAATCTACTCCTTGAAAATCAGCCAATCAGTATATGTGTAAGAGAAAAACAACAAATGAGATTCACGAGTGAGCACTAGTGCAAACATGAAAGAGATTTAACTATATACCATAATTAGTATATTTTAATATTTCTTTGAGTATTTTGATAAAATATTTGAAGTTTGAATTAAATATATGACTTTTCGGAAATAGTATTGCTAAAATTGTTTTGAGAAATTATTGAAAGTATTAGGTCTACTTTCTTCAAACTTTACCCATTTGAACAATTTTCAGCCAAGTCTTTTAAGTACATGTGACAGCCAGATCCCTGAACTCTTCCATGACACCAACACCATCACCAGCCTGTTTCCAACACATTCTGCTCATTTTGGTGTTCTAATACCAAAATAAGAGTCAAACAAAACCGTGCTTTTGATATCATGGTTGAGCAATAGAGAAATTAAACTAAGAAATTGAAACCTAGTCCAGCATTTTGGTTTTATGGAGGAAATGATGGTCTTCATTGCAGCTAGCTGTTGGTTAGAATTTTTCCCTTCTCTTTTTTTTTGGTGTGGGGGGGCATCACTGCCCCCCAGTGGTCATGGGCGCTACCCAGCACTGCTGCTGAGAGCCGCCGCTGGATTTGAAGCACCAAGCCTGTGGGCTGCAGTCCCACACTCAACCACTTAATGCCTCCAGGGCTCAGCCCCACTTCTCTTTTTTGTAACTTTTTAGTAAATAACAACTTTACCACTTACTGACTAATGTGGTTTCTTGGAAACAATCAAGGCTTTTTAATTTGTTCTTTCATGAGTCTGAACTCAAGAAATAGTCTGACCAGATTTAGAACATATTCAGAGTCATTTGGGCCTCCTCAAGTGTTACGTTAATTGGAAAACCACAAATTTCTATATAAATTTCATCATAAAGGCATTTCTAACTACACTTCTAAAATATGCTCCCTTAGTATACCCATCAAAACAATAGCGGATAAAGTAGTGACTGGCTGAAATGACTGTTGACATGATTTAAGAGTACATTTCAAGGCCATCTCACTTGGAGGAATTATCCAAGTGAAGGCCCAGCAACTCATTAGCTTATATTTTTATTTTAGAGGCAAGAAATT